>CAIGRF010269151.1:35446-47846 GCA_903798235.1 Fraxinus ornus
TGTCTATCTTTTTGATTTCCTTTTTGTGGGGACTCGCATTTGTTTTGTAGTGTGTTGAATTTTTCCTTTGTTTGTTTACATTAGAAAAAATTAATGTGACTAATGTCTGAATCTATTTTTTTGCTAGGCCGAGTTGAATCAACAAAATGGACTGAATGTGTATGATTTTCTTCATTTGGTAAGCAGCAGCTCCAAGCAGGAAGATATGGGTACTAGTTGCCTTGGCGCTGAAATTGATTATCTGGATCAAGAAGATGAATATATGGAATTTGACATGTCTCCAGTCCGAGATTCTGGTATTGAAAAGCCAACATTTGAAGATGGTGATAATTTTGCTCCTGATGAGAATGAATGGGTACAAACATCTTTCGTTGCCGACAAAGATAGTGGTAGTTGGGATGAGGTAAAGAAAGCCGAAAGTCCTACACGTTCTGGCTGGGGGGTTGAGAAAGATGGGAAGGATGCTAACTTGGATGGCAGTTGGGGGCAGGCAGTTGAGAAAGTCCAAAGCTCAACTCCTTCTGGCTGGGGTGTTGATAAAAGTGAGAAAGATGGGAAGGATGCTAACTTGGATGGCAGTTGGGGGCAGGCAGTTGAGAAAGTCCAAAGCTCAACTACTTCTGGCTGGGGTGTTGATAAAGGTGAGAAGCATGATTCATTCTCTGAAAAGGAACCAGAAGATTCTCCAAAGAATAACAGGTCTGCATGGGGGAAAAAGGTTGATTCTGTTGAAAAAGATCATACAGAAAAGGCTGAACAAAGTACATGGGCTAGTGCAAATGCATCCAAATCTAGTGGTCAGTCCAATTGGGGCAAGGATGTTCCTACAGAAGATAGTCGCCCGACACTGATTCAAGAAGAGCAGTCAGTATCCTTTTCTGCTTGGGGTGAAAAGCACGATTCTGAGGGAAAAGGTTGGATGGAAAAAGATGATAAGAATAATTGGTCGAGTGCAAGTACAGCAAAGCAAAAAAATCAGTCCAACTGGGGCAGATCTTCTGGTGAGAAGGATTGGAGCGGAAGGGATGATCGAAATACATTGGCTAATGCTGGCACACAGAAATCAAGCAGTCAGTCTGGCTGGGGCAGAGAGTCGGATGAAACAGGTTGGAATAAGAAGAAAGACCAAAGTAGTTGGGCTGTTCCGAGTACACCAAAGGATAACAGTAAGTCCAGCTGGGGCCGGGATTCAGCTCAGACAGAAAATGTTATCCCTGCAAAAGCTCAGGAGGACTCTTCACGGGCTACAGATTGGGACACATTGGGTTCTGATGGTGGACAAGCTGGATCAGGTTCATGGTCTTCTTGGGGTAAGAAATTTGCAAAATCCGATGAAATTGGTAAAGAGTCAGATCGCTTGAATTCTACAGCTGATGGAGAGACTATTGATGTGTTGTCTTCAAATGAAAATCTATGGGAAGCTAAAGTGGCTGGCCAAGGCAGTCAGTCGAAGCCTTCTAATGCTTGGGGCTCTTCGACTGACGGGGGTAAGGTTGATTCACAATCTCCCAGGGAAGCAAAGAAAGATTCTCCAGTCAGTAACTGGAATCCCAGTCCAAAAGAGTCAAATGACTCTGGTTTTGCCCCTCGTAGACCTTTTGCTGGTAGAGGAGATTCAAACAGAGGCCGAGGTAGGGGTCGCTCCGGTGGAGACTGGAAGAACAATAGAGGTAGGGGTCGCTCTGGTGGCAGACAAGATTCTTCTGATGATTTCAATGCGCTTGGAACCTTCACAGTGACAAGGCAGCGCATGGATTTATTCACCGTGGAGGAACAAGACATTCTTTCAGATGTTGAAGCAATTATGAAGAATATCAGAAGAATTATGAACCAAACAGGGTAATTTCTTGATTTTATTCTCAGCCTTCAAATTATAATATTATTTACAGTTTTTGGTACTTCTGGAGATAATGTTATGTGCAATAATGATATGTAAACAAAGAAAAATATACACTCCATTATTGTTTTTTTTTTCATGATTAATGAGATTATGTACTGATAAACCCCAGTAGAAAAGAAAATTCATATAGCCGAACTCAGATTTATTGAAAAATAAGATAGTGTTTCATCGTAGATGTCTATAATTTATAGTATCGTCGATATAGGCTGGGGAATTCTTACAAATTTATTTAATTTGGTATAAATATTCCACTACTGCCATTGACTAGAAATAATGCTTGTGCACACGTGAAACACATTCCCCCATTGATCTCTTTCAACTTAAAAAAAAATGTATATTTGGATTTATGAACTGATATTTAGCAATTTTTATGTTATTCTCTTGGAAGAAGTTTAAAAGAAGAGGAAAAAAGCGACAAATTACTATAGCAGAACGCCTTTGATTAATTTGTTTACTAAGATTTTGGGGTTTGATTTCTTGTGAGGGCAAATTGAAAAAATATGGATCTGAAATCTAACCAAGTAACTTTTGTGTGAAGGTACAATGATGGTGATCCTATATCAGGGGATGATCAATCATACATGGTGGATAATGTGTTGAATTACCATCCTGATAAAGCTGCAAAGATGGGAGCTGGATTAAAGCATATCATGGTATGTTAATTTGTTCTGCATGAATCGGTTAAATGTCTGTTGTCTTATGTATTTTTTTGGAATGTTTCATGTATAATTTGTCATGTCTTTCTTCTCGAGTCAATATGAGCTTTCAACATTAAGATATTTTTGACATCAGAATATATGAAACAAACTTGTGCTCACAAAGTCTTTCAAAGGAAAAAAATTGATCTTGAATCTATTTTGATATGTCCTATGATTTCATGCACACGCTAACTTGTTTACAGTTGCAAATGTGTGCATTCGTGGTTTGTATTGTTTTAAGTTCTTTGTAATTTTTTTTACCAAATTATGCCGCTCTTCTTTATTATAGACAAAATAGAGACTTAGTGTTGCATACATTTAACATGCTTGAGATTGAGATGGTTTCTTTATGTGATGTACCCTTATTATGTTATCTATAATTATACTGAAGCAACATTGCAGTCAACTCCCTTGCTGTTTTTCTAATTATTTTTATCTGCTTGTTTTAAGCTAATTTCAGGACTTGATTTAACAGGTTAGTAGGCACCAGGATTTCCAGGATAGCAGGTGCTTCTATGCAGTTTCTGTTGATGGTGCCAAGCAAGATTTTTCCTACCGTAAATGTGTGGAGAACTTCCTCAAGGAAAAGTATCCCGACAAGGCCGAAGCTTTTATTCCCAAGTATTATAGAAGGCAGCAAGCTCGTACCGGCTGGAATAAGGATCGTGGTTCTGCCTCAGGTGAAGCTAGAAAAAGCTAGAACTCCTGGCTGGAAACGGGATCGTACGCCTGCTCCAGATGAAGCTGGAACTCCACGCTGGGGCCCGGATCGTACTCCGGCTCCAGAAGAAGCTGGAACTCCGGCTGCGGACGAATCTGGAACTCAAGGCTGGAAAACAGGCCGTCGAGATGAAGCTGGAACTCCAGGCTGGAACACAGAACGTACTCCAGCTGCAGACGAATCTGAAACTCAAGGCTGGAACAATGAAGCTGGAGCTTCAGGTTGGAACAAGGTTCCTACTCGGGCTCCAGATGAAGCTGGAACTCCTGGCTGGCAGTAGGGTGAAAGAAAAGGCAGGTCATTTTAACATATTGGCTGTAAATTCTAATTAGATTTGTCGATGTTCAGTGAATCGCGTTCGCATAGGCAGGCATTAATGACATGTTATGTTTTCAACTTGAAAGGTTGCACCAGATGATGGATGGGTGTATGACTTAAAATTATTTTTGGTTGAATTTCTGCTATCAATATTTTAATTATTGCTTAGTGTTTCTTTTTGAAGTTCTCTTCCATACTTTGTTGGTGTTGGAAATTTAAGCACATGTTTGGCTAAGCTTGAAAGGTGCACCTTTTTGAGAAGTAGGCTAGCTGTGTATCATCTGTTGTTTGTTTGCTGGTGACTGATAGGCCGATGAAATCCATTCTATCTTTAGCTTAATTTGAACTCCATAATATCAGTCAAGAAAAAACATGCATCTTTTGGGAATGGAATCAGACTCACAAAATTGCCAAAACGCTTCCTTTACGCTCTGACCCTAATAAATGAAAACGATATTTCTTAGTCCTGCATTAAGATTGAAGATTTGTCGTCAAAAAAGGGAAGAAAAAAGGAAGGCAATCAATTTGAATCAAGGAAAAATGTAATTGGAGGGCTGTGGGAATATTCAAAGTCATACTCAAATCAAAAAAAGGATGCTTTCCAAAAGCAGGGACTAGTTCTTCAACTATGATTCATGATTTCTCTAGGCTAATTGGTTCGTCCGGGGAGAGATCGAGTTTCTTTTTATTACTATGTTAATCTCTTAAACATGATCTAGTTTGATAATTAATCCATTTACAACTCACTTTTGCGTAGGATATCGTTAGCTGAGATTATCAATATAGTCGTGATAATAAATGTAACGAACCAAATTTTAAAATTCAAATTGCTGCGAAAAATTTCATTAAAATTTAAACGTCACATGCAATTTTGTAACCGTAATTTTCTCATTTTCATGTAAAAAAAAATTCAAACCGAGTATTTATTTATTCTCTTGGCTTTCTTCAATATCATAATTTAATCATACGTACCAGGATGGATCAAATGAAATTTAAAAATTTAAAAATTAGGAACGTAATTTGACACATGTATAATAATTATCATTTGATTTAATTTGATAAAACCTTTAATGAGCAGTATCATAAATGGTTTATCAAACCATATTGTCTTTTAATTAAGGTAAATATCACCTAATTATACTAAATCACATACAAAACTTAACCAATAATTCTATTCCAACAAAGTAATGCATTTTATGCACACGGATAGATACACAAATATCTATTTACGTACGGTACAGGCAAGTGATTTGGCTCTTGGTTGCAAGTAACGTGGTGGACTTTAAAATTTATGCATATCAAAATAAAATACTGATTCCACCAATATATTTTAACACAAAACTGAAATTTATAAGCAAATAAATTTTGTTCCAAATTTCTCGACAAAGATAAAGTTCACTAAAATGCTGAAATGAAGTTACTGCTGGATAAAAAAAAAATCTGTCACGTTACATTGAATTTGACTTATCCAAATCAAATTTTCTCGAACCTAAAATAGATGATTAAAGTCCAATATTGATATACTTATAATTGCTCTATCAAAATCTAAATATTTGGTCCAAATAAAATTGAATTAATACATGTATCAATTTATTCACTCAATTTTTCAAAATGTAAAATATAACATCTACGATAATTAAATTATATTCTATGAAATTTTAAGGACTTTACAATAAATTTTGAAAACTAAAACGTTAGATGCTACAAAACTAATAGTAATTTGTAGCAAAATGCGACTTAATTGACAGCTAATTTATAACATGTTTAACGGGAGGTTATGGGTAGGGGCCCGCCCTTGCTAAATCGCTTTCATCACATCATTGATTTCATTTCTCTTTTGCTCTTTGGTCACTATCCTATTCTATGGTTGGTTGGACGGTTTAAGAGAGAGATAATTTGATTTTTGAGGTCATTTTGAAATTTTATTATTATATATGATGTGTTTGGTTTACATTTTATTTCTTACTTTATAAGTAGTTAATATGTTTTGTTAGTAAGAGAGTTAATTATTTTTATTTAAGTAACTTATTTTTAAATTTAATTATTATTTAAAACTTACCCTTCTACTTTAGCCAAATGAGTTACTCACAAGTAATTCTACTTATGCATTAATACTAATACAATACAAAACAAAACAATTATCTTCATTGTATGATTTCTCCAAAGTCCAAAGTTCAAACAGCATATTTAAATTAAAAATAAATAAAATGGTCATTACACTTTCAATGAACATGCAACTAGGTCATTTGTCTTTAATTTTGAGCAATCACGTCACTCAATTTTGACATGCGTGCAACCGTTGTAACTCCATCTATCGCCATTAGTCTAATGAACGTTAACTAATGGAGTGTTGATGTGTACGAAGAATGAAAAACAATTAATATCTTTTTCTTCCTAGTAGTCCATCGCTTAGTGAACCAAAAAAAAAATGTATTTTTTTTGTTTTAGCATTTTTTACAAGTGTTTTAAAAAACGTGTTATTGAAAAAAAGAGAAAATAATGTATTTTGAAAAAAAAGTAAGAATGCTTTAGAGTACTATGCTTTCTACCGAACTTCTCCATGTGTCAATGTCCTTCGTTAACTCCAAGGAGACTTGGTACTTTTGTGCACATCAAACTACAAATAGTAGAGTGCTTTGAAAGAAAAATAAATCCAAGGACCAAATAAGAATGTCTCGAACAATAGAGGACTCCTTTATGCAAAATTAGAATATCTCGATCTTTAAGGGAATCTGCAACGTGTTATCGATCCACTCTCCTTCTTTGTCTCCACTTCCGAACGGAACTCAACTGGTATGTTCTCTATCACAAAGCAAAGCTAAAAACACACACTGTGTGTATTTTTTTGATCCTATGGATGCGCGGATATAAATATGTTTTATGAATGCATATAATACATATAGTGAAGAATTTAATGACTGAAGTAGCTCCAATGGAACGAGAAAACATCTAAGGTTAAAGGTTCTGTGTTTGACTTAAATGTATATATATATATATATGTGTGTGTGTGTGTGTGTGTGTGTGTGTGTGTGTGTGTGTGTGTCGCGCGCAAAGACAGAGATTGAATATCTGAATTTCTATGCTGTATGTGTGCCAGTTGCAGTGTGATATTGTCAAAAGGGAAAAGCCATTTGTACATAAAAAATTGACAAAATGGTTGACAAAAAGCATGTGTCGCCCCCCTATTGGGGGGCGCGACCTTCCTCTTGATGTCAAGTGAATTGCTTGAATATGGGGGTGGCAAAAATATCCATTCAACTAGACACCCATGGCCCCGCCCGAATGGGATACTATTTAAAGTTAATTTTAAATTTAAGTTTTTTATCAAAAAAAATAAAAAAATTTATTATCATATTTAAAGAAGAGAACATAACTTGTTTTTAATGAAATGGAAAAAAAAGTAATAACATTTATTAACTAAAGGCATAAAAAAATAAAAGTAAAAAAAACAAAAAACAAAAATACCCGATTCGGCCCCAAACCTGTCTCGTACCGCTTTAACCGGGTATGGGGTAAGGTAACAAAAATACCTGACGGAACAGGGGTAGAAATGGTTTACCCGTCTCATACCCTCCTCGTTGCTAAAATCCTGTCAACTCGGGCTTAGTCTTGTTTGCCCAAGGTTAGCTATAGAACTTTTGTGTAAAGATCTATGAATATCTCATTAGGTTATATGGTTTATCCCCAAACCCCTTGAGGGCCTCTTTCGTGCTTGGGGATCCCAAAAGATCTTGCCAGGTCTTTATTTTCGTGTGGTCAAGAGTCTTTTTAGGTCTTTGTTTGCTTGTGAACCTCTGGAATTTGAGTTCGGTTTAATATGATATTTGGAATCTATTTCTTTATAAGTAAATTCAATATTTGAACACATAATCACACCCATTACAAACACTAGAATCCCTATGAAATAGAGATTGATGTCTCGTTGACATTGAGTAGAACTTGTCGAGATGCATTTAAATGGGTACATAACTATATGTCAATCTAGTGTCAATCCAGTAGTCATACTTCAATTTTGTTAAATCGGATAAATACACTTCAATTCAATTTCAATGGGATAACTCCATCCAATTCCGTTACCTAGACCGATGCACATAGATGAACCGATGGTCAATAAATGAAGCCGCCATATTGTACAAAATTCACATCATTGACCGTCGCATAATCGATTTCCGTCACTGGAATCGGACAAACTTGTCTTAATATTGAAATTA
The DNA here is from genome assembly GCA_903798235.1 of Fraxinus ornus. NCBI lineage: Eukaryota > Viridiplantae > Streptophyta > Magnoliopsida > Lamiales > Oleaceae > Fraxinus > Fraxinus ornus. The sequence goes on from CAIGRF010269151.1 coordinate 43,295, forward strand.
AATTAAACTATAGTTGCCTGATTGAAATCAAATAAAAGTATAGTTACCTGATTGAAATCATATCATAGAAAAGGTATCCAATTAAAAAAAAAATTGAATTAAAGTTACCTGATTGACACTAGAGTAAAATATAGTTACCACAAATAGAATTAACCCCATTTAAATAAACATAGTCTATTTCAGTCTCTTTGTGATGAAGTGTACTTTCCTTTCCTTTTCTTGTCTTTCTGTTTGAATGATATATCTTCTATGATTCAGTAATTATTTCTAGTTCACAGAGATGGCTTCGGTGGTTAGTCAACTTGTTATACCTCCAAATAATGGTCATAAGGTATGGGAAGATCCATCTTTCATCAAGTGGAATAAGAGAGATGCTCATGTTCCACTACGCTGCCACGAATCTGTTGAAGGTGATCGCCACTTTCTTTAGTTCTTATCAAACACTAGAGGGAACTACATGTATGGAAAGTCCTGAATATGCTTTACTCATATAAATTCTTTTTAATGAAGCAAATTGGTTTTAGAAGTTTTCTGTTGACGAGGATAGTTTTCTAGCTTCATGTACTTCAAACTAGATTATTCAAGTTTACAAATATCTTCATTACCATTCAATTTACTTGTTTTGTTTTTATGTGTATCAGCAGGTCGTTATACATTTACACGTTTTAAAACTGAAACTTGTTTCCCTACGTATCTTGAAGAAGAGAATATCAATTGTAAAACTTCTTTCCCCTCGTATCTTAAAGAAGAGAATATTAATCGTAAAGGATATTAATTTATTCTTAGCTCTAACTCGCGTCCAAAGAGGAAATTTTTTGGTTCCACTACCTAGTTAGGTTATACAACTCACAAAATTACTTCTTATTGTCAAATATCACATGCATCAATTTTCTTATTAATTACCGTTCTTATATCCTTTCTTTGATAATTTTTCTACTGTTTTATCAGATGATGCTCAGAATTGTAAATTTTAATATTATTATTGCTCAGGCTCTCTAAGATATTGGTACGAGCGCAACAAAGTGGATTTTTTAGTGTCAAAATCAGCTGTTTGGGATGACGATGCTGTTTCTAAGGCCCTTGATTGTGCTGCGTACTGGGTCAAGGACTTGCCTTTTGTCAAATCTTTGTCTGGCTATTGGAAATTCTTTCTGGCACCATTTCCCAGTAGCAGCCCTGTTAATTTTTATGATAGCTCGTTTCAAGATTCTTCATGGGATGCTTTACCAGGTCTTTTTTTTTTTGTTACTTCTTGTTATACTTGTCTCTTCAATAACTGTGCACTTGTCTTAGCTAGGTTCTTTTGTGTTGCATGCTGACTAATGCCACCAGTACCGTGCTCTAGGACAGAGTCTAAGGAGTAATTCACATTATCTTTTCTCAGAATTACAGTTCTACACTATGATCGAGAACACAAAGAACTTGTGCTTTGGTTGTGGACACACGCTTCTTGAAATGGAGACATCTTCAAGTGCTCCTAGGTTCTAATGCATCTTTTTCTGTGATTGAAACAGTTCCGTCCAATTGGCAGATGCATGGATTTGATATTCCAATCTATACAAACGTCGTATATCCATTTCCATTGGATCCTCCCAGAGTTCCTGAAGACAATCCCACTGGTTGCTACAGAACTTACTTTTACATTCCTAAAGAATGGGAAGGTGAGTTTTAATTGGTACATGTTGGTACTAATAGTCCAGACAATTCAAGTTAATGCTTGCCATTTTTCTCGTTCAAAACAAAATTCATTAATAGGAGAAGTAGATAACAAGATTAGATGGCAAGACATTCTTAGGTACAAGCAAAATCAAATAAACAACTGAATCCAACTTTGCTACACTTCTATTAGATCTTGACTGACCAGATATTGTAGTGCATAAGGAAGATAGGTTTACTGCTCTAACACGAATATAACTAGTTGCAAGATAATGACCCAGTAGAATTCTATCCCTCGCAACCTCGAATTGACCAAATAACTGCCATGAGTGGCAAATGGGCATTTATTCATTTTCTCCTCCTCCACCAGGTCCTCTGTCTAAGCACATTTTTTGATAATCATAATTTTATTTGGATATCAACCATATCACGCAATGCATCTATGATCTATGGTGTTTTGCAGGTCGCAGGATATTTTTACATTTTGAAGCAGTTGATTCTGCCTTCTTTGCATGGGTAAATGGACGCCCCATTGGATATAGGTTTGTCATGCATTTTCTTAAGCACTTCTTATATTTTGTTTCAAATTTCCCAATTCACTTTGTATTTGCCCTTTCCATCAATAGTACCTTTTATCCTTCCATTTGTGGTTGAAGATAACGGTTATCTCTGATAAAATCTGGCTGATGGCTTAGAAAGGACTTGTCCATTGGGATTGCTCCCTTTTTACTCATTCTGTGATCTCATTGGAGCTCATTTACAGATATGAGCATATATGAATCCTGAAATTCTCAGACAAGAGGTAGTAGGTGTAAATTTTCCTATGGGACAAAATGAGTGGAGAAGTGGACGATAGTCATGATATCATGCTATCAGTATGAATTACACATCGTTAGGTCAAAGCTTGATTGAGGGATAAATTTACTTTTCTATCAACATGTTATTGCACGAATCGAAACCTGAGAGTATATCTCTAATTCATGAACCCTAACAATGATCCAGAAAAATAAGTTGATGAAATAGCACTTTTGAAAAGTAAAAAAGAATAGTTCTCGAAGTGAAAATGATTTTTGATCTGCCAAACACTAATATTTCATTAGTTTTTCATTTATGGTGATGATTATGAATAATTTACAGTGCAAAGAAATTCAAAACCCTTTTGTTGTTAGGACATCACCTACAAAATTTGTGCATAAAACGGACAAACATGAATAATGAAAGATTATATTGAACATTGCATGTTGGATTTGTCCAAGTGAGAAGTGGCATAATGGTGTTTTCGTACAAACAATTGTATATCTTTTAACGAGGTTGTTTTTAAACTACAAGAAGTGTCATTTTCTATTTACTAGTCATTTATGAAGTGTATGCAGTACGAAGCTTCAATTTACTGGCCACATAATATGAGTTGGGCTAACCATTTGTTCCCTGGTGTTTCTAGTTAACTTAAAAGGTCAGATTTTCCATTGTTTTAGTCGGTGGATATCTCCTGGTCCCTTGTCTCCACTTTCTGTACATATGTAGAAACTTACAGATTTTAAGCATGTCTATAATTTGGAATGAGTTCCCAGTTGCACTGAGATTTATGAATTTGTGGAGCCGGGTACAAAATTTGTTTAAAATTGAAAGATTAAAAGAAATCCAAAAGGCTGCTGCCAGTTGTTCTGTATTTTTAGTCTACTCTTTTTTCCCTACTGCAAGCAATATAGATATATCTTTATACATATGTGCATCGTTACCATTACCTGTAAGAGAAAAGTACAAGCAAATCGTGTATGATTTTATCTTCAATAGAAATTATTTCCTTTTAAGTAGTTTTTGTATTTTGTTGCTGATAAGCCAAGAAGCACCGATACTTGTAAACTCGTTACGCACTCGTATCTGATATGTATCCAAGCTCCGATGCTCTCCGATATCTTTTGATACGTACTGGATACTTATTTTTTAATTATTTTTATATATTTTGATATTTTTTAAATTTTCAATACGTATTCGATACATATTTTTTAATTGTTTTATATTTTCGTATGATTTTCAATACACATCTAATACGTATTCAATATATATTTTTTAAATTATTGAATATCAATAATATTTATTGAAAATACACAATTAAAGTTTTAAGTCTTAGTTTGTCTTCCATTCTTTCAAAACTATTTTTTCTTCATACTCATTTTCAACTACATATTCACAAAATAAAATATTCTAACACGTAAACCCAAAACTCTTTCCAACTTTTTAACCACACATTTTCCAAAAGTTCACTATTCAAAACAATGTTATTCTGAAAAAATGGCCAGGAGCTAAAATTAACAACTAGTCTTTTTATTGGAAATGTACAATATGATTAATCTTTCATTACACGTGAAACAAACCGTGTTGTAGTTGACAAATATATTTTTATTATTGAAATAGATAGTGATTAGTATTTGTTGTTGTAGGTAAAAGAATGAGAAGGCTTAAACTATTGTGTTAGCCTGTCCCACTATTTATAATAAGCATTAGGAAAAACTTAGGAAACCCTAAGTATTACATAAATGACCTAAATACCCTTTAACACTCCCCCTCAAGATGGAGCATATATATTGTGTGCTCCAAGCTTGTTACAAATGTACTTTATCCTTGAACCCCCCAACGGTTTAGTAAATATATCAGCTAACTGATCAGCTGAGTTTACATATTTAGTCTCAATCTGCTTCTGCAACAATTTTTCTCGAATAAAGTGACAGTCAACTTCAATGTGCTTCGTTCTCTCATGGAAGACTGGGTTGGATGCAATGTGAAGTGCTGCTTGATTATCGCATACCAGGTCCATCGGTGAAGTGTGTTCAAATCCAAGTTCTTCCAGCAAATGTTTCAACCATGTTAACTCACAAGTGGTATGCGCCATTGCCCT
>CAIGRF010269165.1:34962-61921 GCA_903798235.1 Fraxinus ornus
TTAATGGACAATTTTCATAAAAAAACGAAGTCAAACGGACACCAAACTTTCAATATTTTCCATGAAAAATTATACCAATCAAACACAATTAATTACAATTCCCAACAAAACAATTTCTAAGAAAATATTTTCCCTATAAAACATTTTCTTTCCACCAATTTTCCACATTTCTATCAAACGGATCCTAAGCGCAAAATTTCGAGAAAGAAGACCTCGAAAAGTCAATTATTCGAATGCGAAACTTTCGAAACACCGATCGACAATATACCAAATCGAGTCTCTTGGGTCCTCAACCGAATTCGCTCGGTTAGTAATTTCCAGCGGTGGCTGGAAGTGATCGTGGTGGTAGCGGGATTAAAACTGGAAAAGCTACGGACACGAGTGAAATTAACCCTTTTATGGCCTGTTTGGTACGGCTTAAAATCCAATTAAAATTGAAAATATGACCGTTTTTTGGGTCCCACCCGTCTAATAAAAGTCAACCATAACGGCTAATTTTTCAATTTTAATCCGATTTTAATCTCTACCAAACACCCTCTTAAATTTCTTACTAATTGATCATTTTGGATGTTCGGTCTCTTGTTCTCAACTACTACTAGTCAACTCTTATCTTTCGTCTAGTAAAACAAATAAATGGAAACTCGATGTTAACTAAGAAGCTCTTGTTTGGGCTCCATTATTTGAAAAAAAAAATGATTTTAGAATAGTATTTTTTGAAGAACGTGTAGTTAAAAATATTTGTGTACAATATCTAAAAATATTTTAGATAGTTTGACAAGTCAATATATCTGTGTACAAGGTACATTACTCATATTTGTGTTACACTTGTGTTTTGTAATACTCAAAAGTTGTTAGATATGACTTCACGTTAATCATCAAATTGATAAATATGAACACTTATTCTTCGGGTGAGGCGACGTTATGATTCAAGGATTTCTAAATGAGGTTCGACAATGTTTGATGATTGACATCACACGTTTCCAAGTTAGCTAGCTTCAATTTAATCGAGCCCGGGTAGAGTTCGGAAGAGTACATAGTTGTCGGTTACTTTGTCACCATCGATCTTCAATGGACATATAAATAAGAAGAAAAAACTTTACATGCTTATTGTACTTCTTCTTCTCCATGTTTTACTTCTCAACAAGAAGAAAGAATGTAGAAAACATGACAAACAACACCAGACCTACTTTTAACCACAACCCCATCATAATTTTCGCATGAATTCATCGATCCCATTATATTATCATCCCAAAATCCTACACACATACGTTTTACTTCCCCAAAGAACTCACATGGAGAAGAGAATACTGCAACTCAAAGATGAGGTTCTATTGCAGCATCCATATCTCATAGTTCTTGCAGTAATTTTAAGCTTCATCGTTATGGATCCCTTTCAATTAAGTCCAGTAGGGGGCCATGACTTTAGGCCTGTAAAGAATGACATTGCATCATACCAGAAAGTCATGGAGAGTTGGCCCAGGGACAACAGAAGCCGGTTGGGATTGGGAAACTTGGAGTTCAAGGATGATATTTTTGGCCCCGAGTCGTTGGAGTTTGATATATGGGGCCGTGGCCCTTATGCTGGACTTGCTGATGGCCGTATTGTACGGTGGATGGGAGAAGATGCAGGATGGGAAACATTTGCACTTGTAACGCGTAACTGGTAATCATTTTTCTCCTACCATAAATGATTCTCAATTGTCCATATAAAGTTCTAACATGGTCTGCTTTTTCTTACCATGTCCTAAGGACTGAGAAGCTATGTGGTAAAGGTGTTCATTCAACTACACATAAGCAATGGAAGGTCGAGTCGAAGTGTGGGCGTCCCCTAGGCCTCAGGTTTGACAGAAAGAGTGGAGATTTGTACATCGCAGATTCTTACCATGGCCTACTGGTAGTGGGACCTGAAGGAGGCCTTGCCACTCCTTTGGCAACACACGTAGACGGGAAGCCTATTCTTTTCGCAAATGACCTCGATATTCATAAGAATGGGTCCATATTTTTCACCGATACTAGCAAGAAATACAACAGGGTGTAAGTTCATTGAAGTGAGGGTTCAAATCTGTTTATATTTTACTCGTACTAGGAGCTACATGTGTTTCCTTTGGTTATTGCAGGGACCATTTCTTCATTATGTTGGAAGGGGAAGCCACTGGTAGACTCCTTAGATATGATCCACCTACAAGAACAACACATGTAGTATTGGAGGGTTTGGCATTTCCAAATGGAGTCCAATTGTCTAAAGACCAATCCTTTCTTCTGTTCACTGAAACAACTAATTGCAGGTTTAGACTCTTGCTCATCACATGATTGATTTTTCATTAATTTTCCAGAAATGATATATATAAGCAGAAATTCATTAAATTGCCACAGGATCATCAAGTACTTTTTAGAGGGTTCTGAAAAGGGTACCACTGAGATCATAGCTGACCTTCCGGGATTTCCAGACAACATAAGGCTCAACGAAAAAGGCCAGTTTTGGGTAGCAATTGATTGCTGTCGGACTCAAGCACAGGAATTTCTTATTTACAATCCATGGTTGAGGAGCATATACTTCCGACTGCCCATTCCGATGAGGTATTTGGCCAGGATGGTGGGAATGAGGATGTATTCTATGGTATCACTCCTCGATGATAAAGGAGATGTCTTGGATGTTCTTGAAGATAAAAAGGGTGTAGTGATGAAGCTAGTGAGTGAAGTAAAAGAGGCAAATGGGAAGTTGTGGATTGGCACAGTGGCCCATAATCACATTGCCACCCTCCCTTACCCTCTTCAAGTTCATTAATTTTTTCAGAGACCTTGGCCTTAATCTGTATCTGTCTAATCATTTTGGTTAAATAGGTCCAGCTGAAGAATAACGATGTGACAGTATTAATGCTTATTTTGTTTTATTTCCTCTAGTGTTGTTTTTCCAAACAATATGTATGTGCCTAATCATATTCCTTCAACAAAAATGTTGTTTGCATAGGAGAATCAGTTTCAATGTCAACAGAATAGAATTCCGAGGGGGGTGGGGGACAGAACAGAATTCTAAGGGAATTGAGGTAGCAACTTCAATTCAAGAGGCTGCCAAGAAATACCCTAGCAGATTCAAATGGCTGACCAACTCGTCAGATTCCGTACATAAAAGACGACAACGAATAAGTATCAAGTATCTAAACATGCATAAAAAGGCTTTTCTACATTTTTGTATGTGCGCCAACAAGTATGAGAGAGAGAGAGAGAAGCCAAGAAAACCACAATAATCAAAACGAGTCAACTAATAAAGGAAATTGTTAATAAATTAAGAAACTGACGTCAAGACGACAATAACTTAAAACAAAAAACCTTCACAATTTAACCAACTAAAATTCAATAGGCTGCCTAGAGAAAGTAATATCCTTAGTTCGGACCTAAACAGACTAACTAAAAGAGCAAACCTAAGATATATAACAACCAGCGAGATTCCTGACATACACTAACCTCCCAGTATCCGACACGTCCATTTCAACTTCTAATCCTTTTATGATGCATCTGGAGCGAGGTCCTTTTGAATATGGGCAAGCATCGAACCTCTCAGCTTCAAATCCCTAGCTTGTTCCTGCTGGTGCTGCAATTGTTGCTGCTGTAGAAGTTGATGCTGCTGAAACTGATGCTGCTGTTTCTGAGAATGAATCTGGAGCTGCTGTAATTGTTGAGCAGTTAACATTGTGTGCATAGCATGATTGCTGGGATGATACTGTTGGTTGGCTCCATAGGATGCAGGAAAAGTCGACATAGGTCCACCATTTGGCATTGCTTGACCAGTCAGCACTTTAAGATGCTGGATCTCTTCTTTCAGAGCTTCATTTAATGCTGTGTTTAGGATAAAACAAGAGTAAAGTTAGCATCTTATTAAGATTTACGGGATCAGCCACAATATTGTTCATAATACAATGTTACTCTGAGATAAAAGTCATATAACTAGGCTGACCAAGCAATCACCAATGATGGTCATCTTTCCCAAATTAAATATCAAGGTAAATAATAAATGTCCTAGTTCCATATTTGCTTCAGTCTGCATCTTCTACTTTCAAGATATAGTGAAGACCAAATATTGGGAAGACAGCAAGAGAGGAAAGGGCGAAAAACCCTACAGAAGTAGTTAAAGATAGAGTCTTACCATCTTGCAAGTGCACTTGTTGTTCCATTGATTGCAATCGCACTTTGAGTTCACTGTTTTCATTTGTAAGACCGTTTGTATCTCTCTGTTGGTAAATAGAAAAGAATAAAAATTAAACAGAAAATTTTATTCTTGCTTATGTAAATCTAGGTACAAAATAGTTAATATAATTACAGTACCAATATTCAAGGGAATTTAAACTCTCCAATTTATAAACTAAGTTTTTCCCTTTTCTTGTAAAGCCATATGAAGTATTTTTTCAGGAACACTTCTATCTCATGGACGAGGAATTACCAGCAACTCAAAAAAAGGGAGCAGTTGACCACCTCTTGGTAGCCACTTTATATGCTAGTGAGCGATGAAAAAAGTCAATTAAATTCTATTGCCAGCAAAAAAGAAAAAAGCAGACTATTTGAATTTAGCTCCTATTTTCTTTCTTTGCTTTCTTAATATTTACTTATATTAAACTATTACATTTTCTTTTTCTTTTTCTTTTTCCATTTTGCGTAAGCATAGATGGGGGAGAAAGGGGAACCACTCATCAACAAGTATTTTTAGTTAGTGTTGGATAAGAGGCAATAATTACCTGTAACAAGGTCAACTGTGCAGACAAGGAAGTAGCTTCTGTCTGAAGAGTATGGACTTTCCTTTCAAGCTCAGCAATGTACCTCATCTTCCTTTCCTTTGACCTAGCAGCTGATTGCCTATTTGCCCAAATCCTGGTACACAATGGATGGAATTTATGGATGTGAGAGGATTACATAATAAAATGCTCTCACCCTCTCAACGAAACTCCAAGCAGGAAACATGCATATGCTAACCATATGAAGATAGGAAAAGCCACTGGAGGTTTTGATCACCTTGATAATGGAAATAACAAAGATTCAGCATCAATCAAATTCAATGAAATTCAAGTTAAAAGATTACTACTAGAGATAGAGGGAGAGAGAATGAAAGAATATAAAAATATAGGGATTATCCTACCAAACAAAGTAAATGAAGAACCACCCATTGCATTCATCAATATGATATTTTCTGAGAAAAGTGATAACTGGCATAGGGAACTGGCAGAAATGCTTGCAAAAGGGGTGGTGCTGACAATTCAAAAGGCAAAATTTTCAAGTTAAATTACTTTTTTGAATTTTCCTTTATTTACAGACTCACCCGCTTATCTTATCCAATGAATAAAAATGTCGCATTGCAAGAAGAGATTGTCATTTTTGTTTACAGACCTGATGAAAAGTAATGGTACAACGAAATGGAAAGTAGTTATCGCTGCTTCATTCTTGAAATGTCAGGCAGCAAGAGTTATACAAAGATATAAATATAAATGAATTAATACTGTGTTGGTCAAAAGACGAGAAAAGTGAAAAGAAGAACACAGAGGAGGAGGAAGGGTGACCTCCTAGCCACTCTTGGATTTGATTGAATTGCCACCACATCATCTTCTCAAGAGAAGAAGTCAAAGGGCTCAGTGACCTGGTTTGAATTGGCACGACATATAACATTCTGACCTCCATAATTTTCCAAATTTGCCCAACAAATAACCACTTAGATTAAATCTATTGATGTTCTCTCCCCTCCATTTCTGTATCTCCAGACCATTTCTGTAACAATCGGAATGGACATACAAGTCCCAAAACAGGGAGCAGCCTTCTGGATAATCCAATCCATGAGGTCACCAAACCCACCAGCAACGTTACAGATTCAGACAGATATGAGAAAGATAACACGGCCATGCCATGATACTCTAGTTGCCAAGTTCTATACATGGGCTGTCAACAGAATACATCCAAGAATTGAAGACAAAATTTCATCCCTGTGTATTGGGTCATGCATTGTCATTTGTTTGATGAGTTCCTATATCGGGTGATAAACAGAAGCCGACAAAAATGTAGACGACAAATTTAATGCTTCAGCAAAGTAACAGGCCAAAGTACGAACAAGAACCAGAAAAACTAATAGGCATCATGTGAATATATTTATAGCCTCGAGCAAAAACCTTACCTCTTAGCTCGTTTTGGATCAACAAGAGCAAGCTCAGCAAGCTTAGCTGCAGATACAGCTTTCTTTGATTCGGATAGAGATGGCTCTTCCGAACCCGACATGAGCATCTCTGGCTTGATAGACCCATCCATGGATTGGCTATGCTGATGCCTAACTCTTGGCTTCTCACTTATAGTAAGAGCCTCATTATCAGTTGAAGGGTTGGCTAAAGAACCAGACTTCAACACTGGCGAATTAGATGATTCACCCACTTGGACTGCAGAAGTACCAGATGTTGAATTGAACTTATCCATGTCAAGATACAGTGATAACAGGTCTTCTTGGGTCTCATCGGACAATGATGGCCCATCAAATTCTCCCACAACACCAAGATCGCTATCAAAGCTAATATCATCAGGAAGGGTAAGAATCTCTGAGTGAGCACGTCGGTGTCCCAGATTCTTAGGTGGGTTATCGGGCATTCGGCTTATATCATCTAACTGCATCCCATGACCAAAATGACCCTGCTCTGATGAATTCCCTGGACCTAGTGGAGGCAAATTTGATGATCCCATTTGCTCAGACTTTGCATTATAACCACTACCAGGCGGAGAAAAAACAGAGAACCTCCCTGATGGAGGCAGTAAAATCCCAGTGCCATGGTTAGAAGACTTATCTTTATCCATCAAGAACAATGTTTTTTACTTCCAGAAGGCTCCTCAACAAGTAGTAATGATATTTTGAACCCTAAGACACAGCAAAACTTGAAATTAATTACCAACAGACTTAATTCCTGAATTGTACACAAACACATCATTAAAGCAAAACCCTAAAGGTTACTCTTTCTCTTATTAATTTGAAAAAAAAGGTGCTGGATCTAAAGAGGAAATGTTAGATTCAGTACAAGAAAATGAAAAATGAAAACACACCCAAAAAAAAAAATCTAAACAAAGATCTTATTATTCAATGAGCTTTAAAAAAACAGAGCACTGTCATCACTTAAAAAAACAGAGTAAATCAAATACGTTCATATATAAACTCACATTAAAAAAAAAGTGCAACGGGGAAGACGGGAATCGAGAAAACGGAGAATTAAATTTCGGAAAAAAAAAAAACTTACAGTCAGAATTTTTTTTTAATTGTTTTCTGAATTCTGATACGAGATTGGATCTCTATAAACAGGATAAAGAGAATTCAAAATGTTTCACATGCGATGGAGTAGCCATGTAAGTCACATCTCACATGGTCAGATGGATAGAGAGAGAAATATACCAAGCTTCAAAGAAACGATATATGTAAGAGGGATACAAATAGATACACATATACATACAGAAACACGCTTGTGTGGCTTGTCTGTGTGTGTATAATAATAAAAGAAAGTCATTAAGCCTTTGTTTGTCTACCATTTTATCAAACTCTGTTTGCTACAGTAAATAATATTCACCACATTCACCTAATAAAATATTTCACACACAAACCAATAAAATTACTTTAAATCTCAACCACACATTCTCTAAAAAATACTATTCATTACATCATTTTGAACCCAATAATGGATGACAAACACGCCCTAATTACTTTTTGATAAGCTTTTTAATAAGTCAAATTTCAATTTTAATAATTTGTACTCACAATTTTTACCAATTAATAAATCTATAATATATCAAAATATCACATGGAGGGGGAATCGTTTTTTGGACGTTTTTAGCCCTCCATAGAATAATTATTTTAACATTTCTAGCCCTACATGAAGGATAATAAATTCATTTATTATACATCCAATAAAATCATTTATTATACATTGTATATCCAATTCTCAAGAAAACATTTATGTAAATGCATGCATGGACACCTACCGTGGTAATTATGCTCATGTTTGGTACACATTAAAATTTTTCATTTTCATTCTTCTACTCATTTTCAACCACACATTCTTCAATAAAATAATATTTTTCATCACATCAATAACTTTTCCTTCTTTTTCAACCACACATTCTCTATCAACCTACTATTTCAGAATACATTCTTCCAAAATAATGTGGCTCAAATACCCCCTATATGTTGAATATATTTACCTATAAAGGCATCCATGCACACATAAAGATATTTCAATAAATTTAATGGGGGCTGACAATGCATGCATGGAATTGGAATGAAATCCAATTAATTGGCCAGCAATTAAAGCCCTACAAAAGAAAGACTTCAGTGGACTACAATGAAGGAGCGACTGCTTTGAATTGAAGATACATATATTACACGTCTAAAAAGGAAATAGGAGAAGAATGTCTACTGTTGTAATATACTATATAGATACACACATTGTCGACAAATAGGAAGAGCAAAAGGATGGTGGAATACTTGGATTGTTGGATGAAAATATATACACGTAACTGTAAGGCGGAGAATTGATTCTTTTCGGCATAATAAACTCGGCGGCTACAAGATATATATACACGCACACAGAAATCAGGAGACATTGGGCGGCTATTGGGAGAGAAACAGAGAAACATATACACGCAGAAGCCGTTAAGAGACATAAATTAAGCAGACACGATAAGGCGGAAGATGACATGAGTACTAAAAATTTTCTAATACGTTTGATGATATGATTGAATAATGTAAATAAGATTTTAAATTTTGTATTTTGTTTTAGATATTTAATTATTTTTAAACTTTTTTAACTAGGTTTTAAAAAATTACGACATCTTTACATCTTATCTTTACTGTACTTATAGAGCATTTTAGAACAAAGTGCAACGCACGTTTACTTTGACTAGTTTTGATAAAAATTAATAAAATATATGATTACAAAGTTATGAATTACATAAAATATTTGATTAAAATTAGTTATTTACCTTAACTTAAACTTTTTATTTAATTTTAATCCCTGTAAAACAGAGACTATAATTGACAAACAACCTCTAAGGCTCCATTTGATACACCTTATTTTTATGAAAATTTTAAATTTTTCAACTTTTGTAGTATTTGATAGGCAAATTTTTCCCGAGAAAATGTTTTCAAACTTTCCAAATTTTTCAAATTTTTGAGGAAAACAAATTCTTGATGTTTTGGTTGGTAAATATTTTCCAGTTTTTTTTTTTTTGCAATTGGAAAAAATCCTGACACAATGGTAAAAAAATATCACTTTTATTGACAAATTTCATGCAAAATAAAGCCAAACGAATGATATTCGGTATGGTAATTTTTTTTTTTTTCAATTGGAACAAATTCTAGACCCAATAATAGAAAACTATCACTTTAATGGACATTTTCATAAAAAAATAAAGTCAAATGGACACCAAACTTTCAACATTTTTCATGAAAAATTATACTAATCAAACACAATTAATTACAATTTTCAGTAAAATAATTTCTAGGCAAATTAATTCCCTGTAAAATATTTTATTTCCATCTTTGCAATCAAACGGACCATAAATAAAAGAAGGGGGCTGTGTTTTCATTTGATATGGACTGACGTGGCCTCACTAGGGGTAATTGATTGAGGGAATTACACTAAATCAAGTGTTTAGTTTTGACTTCTAAAAAATCAGGTTTATACTTTATTTAATCAAAAATCAAGTTTTAATTTTTACCATTAATATTAATAATGATATTTTAAATTAAACTAATCTACATACCCACCCTACTACCTATCCCACCAAATTTATTTTAAGTATAAAACCCAAACCAAACCTTAATCCATTTCATTCTTTCCACTCTCTAGCCTCCACCGCCACCGCCGACCGCCTCCACTGCCCTCCTCCTCCTCTCCCCTCCCTTCCCCTGCTGCGAATCGCAGCGTCACAGAGCGTCGTTGCCTCTGACGCTAACGGCTGCGACGCTGCTTAACGGCAGCATATCTGGCAAGGATCTTGGATTTTTTTTATTTTTGGTGATTTTGGATTTTTCTTCATTCTCGATTTTGTGGTTTGTGATTTGCACATTGTGATGGTTTTTTGGAAATGAAAATGGTAAGGTGCAGCGATTTTGTGGTGGTGGTTTCTCGGTTGTGGTGTGGCAGATCTGTGTGTGGCTGTAGCGGGCGAATTTTTGTGTGTGGTTATTGTTGGTCGGTGGTCGAGGCTATAGAGGTCGCGAGGCGCTGAGCGGATGTGATGAAGAGTTTCTGTGACCAACTATTTGGTCGATTTGTGACCAAGTAGTTGGTGGCGGTGGCGGTGGCGTCGGTCGGGTGGAACGAAGAGTTTCTGTGACCAACTATTTGGTCGATCTGTGACCAAGTATTGGTGGTGTTTTGGGATTGGGGGGCGAGTGTTTGGGTGTCTATGACCAACTATATCGATCTGTGACCAACTATATAGTTCTCTGTGACTAACTATTTAATTGTGACCTTAAAATTTGTAAATCCGTGACTCCAAATATAATATGTGGTCAACAAATTTTCTTAACTTGAGACCAATTAAAAATCTGAGACCTATAAATTTTTTCATTTGTAACCTCAAAATAATCTGTGACCTTAATAATATATCCGTGACATTGGAATCAGAGCAGTTATCGAAAATTAAGCGACGGCCAACGGTCACCGGAAAATAGTCGCCGAAATTAAGCGAAGTCGGATAACGGTCGTCGGTCGCCTGAGTAGTAGCCGAAACAGTGGTCGAGGTGGGGTGGAGTGGGGTGAGTCAGTTAAATATTTAATTTAATAAATTAATTGTAAAATATAATTAATTAATTCAATGAAAAACCTGAATTTTGTAAATTTAAACCTTTGGACCTGATTTTTGATTTCATCAAAGATAATCCCTGACCTATGAATTTTTCCCTAATTGATTTTTTTGGTCATTTTTATTAATTATTTTCAATTTCTAAATACATTCAATCGAGCGACAAATTTGTACAGTTTTTTCATTGGAAATTAATGTTCAATGTTTGTTCTGTTAGACAAAAAGGGATAAATTTTTTACGATGTTAATCGAGATTGTTTAGGTGTGGATATAGTTGCATTAAATTCTTTTTAAAGAATATAGGGCGTGTTCGGTAGATACTAAAATCGGATTAAAATTGAAAAATTAGCCGTTATTATTGATTTTTATTAGACGAGTGAGACCCAATAACGGTCATAATTTCAATTTTAATTGGATTTTAAGCACGCCCATTACGATGTTAATGTATTGAAAAATCTAACTTGTAACGTGATGTCTAATAATGTTGCGAATATATATACGAAGCAAAACAAAATATAAATTCTTATAAAGACGATAAAACATGGAAATAGACAAAGAACAATTTAGTTTTTATTTTCACCAAATAGAACCCCAATGCAAAAATTACAAAATTACTTTTCACTGAAATTACCAAGAATAAATAAATAAATAAATAATATATATCAAAAATCAACTCTAGATTTGCAACAAAAGTGAAAAATGTTTAGGGCGTGTTCGGTAGAGATTAAAATCGGATTAAAATTGAAAAACTAGCCGTTATTGTTGACTTTTATTAGATGAGTGAGACCCAATAACGACTGTATTTTCAATTTTAATAGGTACCAAACAGGCTCTTAATTTGAACCATTTGATAGAAATGTGTCATAAACCACAATGACGGAGAGGCTTTGAGTTTTGCTTATATACTCATTTTTATTTTTTTTTCCCGAGGATCATTTACTTTTTAACTCTTTATGAATCAAGTCATAATGTGTCGTACTTATTTCTGATGTGGAACTGACGTGGATGCCACATGATATTGTGTAATGTGTCGTACTTATTTATGATGTGGAACTGACATGGATACCACATAATATTGTGTATCCATGTCATGCCTTGCACCACATCATCCGTATATGAAGAAGGTTGACACCTCTTAAAACAATTGAGGGTTTCTTAATATGTTCACAACCTCAAGAGAGTTTCAATGTATTTATTTATGAAGCAACCGACTAACCTCTATTCCTCCTACAACCATCATAGGACAATGTCCGATGTAACAACGCTGCCCATGTCCACTCACCATAAGACGAGGCAACACCAGTGTGTGTACCAAGGATCATAAATAATTCGACAAATCAAGCCCCTAACAATATGAAGTATGATGAGGACAAATTTTCCCTCACACCAAATACGACAACAAAATGGACCTCAAAAGATTCTTCTACATTAGGCAAAGATCGTACTGACACCATTTTACTCCTTCACAACAATTCCAAAAAGGAAAGACGAGGGTAGATTGACATACTTAAGACGGCTACTTGAGGAACCACTCGTCGATGCCATATTTGGCAAAAATAGAAGGATTACAAGATAAAGTAAATGTTTCGAGAGGCAACAAATAAAGTTGTGACAATATTAGAGTCGATCTAAATCCACCAATACAACTAGGGCAACCCAAAATTTTCGTGTATTTAATAAATGGAACCGTCGGGTCCAAATATAATTATGAAACCGTCTGGTTCGGTTTCATTCAGTTCGATTCCATACTATAATTAAAATTTTTAACATTTACAACAGCACTACATAAATACAATTAATGACATGCATTCGTAACTTTTACAAATTAACGTAATTCAATTTAAAAACATATAAATAACAAGTTATCCAATAAGATTAATTCAATCTATACAAATACTAAAAAGTAGATACTAATATTAAAACATCGATGATCAATATCAATAATTCATTTGCTTCAAACAGCCTACATAAAGAATTTGATTTATACGAGAATATGCGTACTGCTGCTTTCCAAATGAAATTGGAATGGCAAGGGAAAATGAAAGGGAAATGATAAAGCACAAATGTTAAGCTAACAAAAAATTAATTTGGTTGGACCTGACTGGTTTATTTAATTAGTTTGCTAATTTGTTTAGAAAAAAAATAAAATAATTTAATTAATTCAATATAAAAAATTATTTATATTTGATTCTTCGGTTCGTTCGATTCGGAAGTTTTGTCCAGCCCTGAATACAACAACTAAAAGGTCTAAAATACCTATACTTTTTAGAAATATTTGAGACATACAAACAAATAAAATGTACGTAATATTCAAAACTTAAAAAGTTAAAACTTCAATTTTCTTCCGCATCCAAATTTCTCTTTAGTTCAATTTTTTTTTTTTTTTAAAAAAGAAATGTTGAATTTAAATTTTATAAAATTCAAAGTTCAATACATGATTGACCATGCAACATATAAAGGTAGACAAAATATTTCATCGCTACTGTTCTTGAAAGGGCATCGAAGGGTTGAGGCCAGTGGCGAATCTAGTTAGTAGATCTAGCTAGGGCGATGAGAGCAACCGACCGTCGAGCGTCCAACCAATATAAGAGGGAAAAATTTAATATGTGTAACACAATCGTATGAAGAATATTCTTCGATTGACTTGTCAAACCCAAAAATAAAAATTTAAATCCAAACAAGGAATAACGTAAAAGCAAATAAGAACAAAAGAAATTAACAAAAGCCAAAATATTAATTGTCTATCTTAAATTATTTAAAAAGTTCATATTTCACATAGATAGATAAACATAATTAAATCAAATTAAACCAGGACCCATCAAATCAATCAAACAAAAAGGGAACAAATCCTAGAAGCATACACGAGGCTGAAATCAAGGTTTGTTAGTTGTTTTTTGGTATTTTTGCTTGTTCAATTACAGGCCTACAGCGGTTCCTTCTCTAACCTTATTCACGCCAGTGGAAGCCACCACTTCGGTTTTTCCGAGGCCTTCTCCAAACAACCGGTGGTCTTCTTTTTCTCCAGTAAGCTGTCCAGCCTGTTGTCCCATTGATCAGCTCATGAGTCTCCGTTCATTTTTTAACGAGTTTAGAATTCCAAAGTTTCGACGGACCCAACTAGGGCGGCCGCCGTTGCTATCAGGTGCTGGATCCTCCGGTGGTTGAGGCAACGAAGTAAACCAAGATGCAAAATTGTTATATTCTTCTAGAAATCACTCCAGTCGACATATAATTTCTTTGTTCCCCATTTAGTAGAGTTTAACAAATGATCACCAAGGGTAATTAGTCAATTTTGCAATCCAAGTGGAGTCAATTTGGCTTTGTCCATATCACAAGGAGAGAATAAACAAAAGAACGAAACTGTCAATAAAATACGACTAAAAAACAAGGGGTGATTAAGAAACATTAATTGCAGCCTAAACTAATCTTGCCAATTTATGCATGCTACTTGACTCCCGCTGATGCCTTCCGAATAGACCGGTCACATACCTACACATTAGGATATTCATTTTTAGACAAATAATAACGGTTGAATGATCAAATTTTTTTTTATTGATATACAAAATTTATTATTTGCCAGAAACTTCAAAGCAAGAATAAAACTTTGAAAGTACAGGTTTTGAAATCGCGAAGTAATAAGAGAGGGGAAAAAAGCGTCAAATTTCAAGCATGATTATCTTCTGAGAAGCCAATTATCCATTTCAACTCTCCTGTTTCGCTACTTGTCAAATTTATTTGTTCATAATCGTCCCTTTTCAATCAGGGGCTGGTCTAATTTTATAACCATTATGGAGAAATTTATGATCGGAGCGTAAGAACTCGAAAGAAATCAGAAATCACCAGTAACGCAGGACCTTCATTGATTTTTATACGAAAAGTACCAAACTTCAAATCTGTACCAGACAATTCTCATCCCCACAGTGCAACACACGAAATTAGATTTCCTAAACTGTAACTCACTTTTCATGTTTCAATATTTGTCGAAACTCAACTTGATTAGGTAGACTCCAGAAGTACTTATTTAAAAGGCAACCACTCGAGGAGTTTGTGTGACAGAACCTATACTTCCTAAAATTCGAATCGATTATACTCGGCAGCAAATTAGTTGAATATTTTTTCAACTCAGTTCTGCATCTCTAGTGACCTACACGAAGCAGCACAAGATTGTACAATGTCAGAGCAAAGTGTTATTTTTGTTCCCAGTTTCTTACGTCCCATTGTGTTGCATAGCGTGGAATAAAGGAGAATATTTTTGTTATTTTATAAAGTATTAATTGCATAATGCTAGCATTTCCCTCCGTGCCACCAGATATCTAACATTTTCGGTTTTCATCCAGTTTAGACCCAAATAGTTGAAGAGAAGATCTCATTGTAGTTTGCATACCAACTCAATTCATTTTCATAAATTCTAATCTAGGTCCATATCATTCACATTAAACAATATCAAGATTTAAAATCGCAAGGATAGTTGAACTTGACTTCTTCATTTGAAAGGCAATCAATAACATTCGTAAAATTCTATGTAATAATTTTGAATTGCATTAATCACGATATCTGAGTAATTATTGTGGGCAAAGTTTAAACTCATTCACAGAAGAGACGTTATCAAAAACCCGTTTATCAAAAACCAGAACTCAAAAGATACGATTTTGTATCCAAAAATTTGTTTTTCGATGTAATTATCAGAATATGGCACCTGAAGTTGTTCCAAAATTTTGCGAGGTACATTTTGATATCAATGACTTCGCTCAGAAAAGTTGTAACTGTTTGATTATCCATTCCCACAACAGGGAGGGAAGTGAATGGTTAAGTAGATTATATAATTTCACATGCGACGAGTGATTTCTTGATTTTGTCCAATCATTAATAACTTGATTATTTTTAGATTATAGTAGATAGAAACATAGCTTGTAAAACCAAGGATTATTGGCCTGCTTGCCATCCACATGAAGGGTGGGTTGGTTCTTATGCGTTACTCACCCGTCCGTCACTAGAAACACTTCTCATCCGACTTGCATGTGTTGAGCATGCCACCAGCGTTCATCCTGGCTCTTGCATGTGTTGAGCATGCCACCAACGTTCATCCTAAGCCAGGATCGAACTCTTCTTGAATAAAAAGCCTCGATTAATTAGTTTTGATAGGTTAAAAGATGGGAATAGATTTTTTTCCTAGGGAATAACTATTAGAAAAGTTCAATTTGTTGACTACCAACAACCTAACCTCCACTTGTATTCGCTAGTTAGGTATAAATCACCTAGTATTAGCTTGTCACTAACTTCCCAGATCGATGATCTTCAGATATATAATAAATTCACCCTATTGTTAAGTTAAGTATCTCGGTTTGTATATTTCAAAGGAATTTTGTAGTACCAATTCATTATATTACTTGGTTATACCTTGATCACATTTGGACTATTCACGTAGAACGAATTTAATATCATTTGAGCAAATTTTCGACCTTTAGGGAGGGAAACGTATGTAAAGCACAATTACAAATTTAAGTTACAAACTGAATAGGCTAATAAAACTCACCTAGGAATAACTAATAACCTTAAAAAACTGCAAGAAAATGTAGAATAATGCTCACAAAAACAAAGGAGAGGAGCATACCGAATATGCAGCTGTCATATTTTCATATTAGCAGAAGGGAAGTAACAAAGTATATTTTCAAGAAACATAAACTAGTGTGCAGTTTGGATAAATTATCACAAATATAGAGATGATCCATACAACACTTCAAATGATACCAAGAACAGTCCCAATGCCCAAAAACCACCACCCCAAAACACTACTGCAGCCTACAAGAACTAAATCCATGAAGTTGCACCTAATTCAGTAATCAGGATCTTGCTAACAGAAACTGCTTAGCAGTGGATAATTCGATTGTCTTATAAAACTAATACTAGTATTTAATTTCTAATGGTCGTCCCAGAATATTAGCCTGACAAATGAGATGGGCATTGTCATGGAATCGAAAAATTTATTCCCAAAGATACACATGCACCAGACACGTCCATCCATGGGATATAAATTTAAATTTTAGATAAGGGTAGAACGACTTCAAGATACCACCTGATAAGGATAGTCACTCGTAAAGGAAATTATAGTAGAAAATTGATTTGACTCAGTGGTGCTTCATGAAAGTTATCCATGTGTGACGCAAAACTAAGCTAACAATGCATAACTCCAATAACAAAGATAATATTGTAACTTGTATAAAGTTTCTATGTTGTTCAATTGTGGTCTTCGCTTATTAAAGCATACTTTCCATAACAAAACTATCTTCCTAGCTTTCTGTTTATCAAGTTACAGATTTTTAAAATCTTAACATGCATATAAGTTTAACGGATACTACAGTTAACTGACAACTGGAGTACCACAGTGAGTGCGCGTGTTTTCACAATCCCCATCCCATGGAAAATAAGGAAAAAAATATAGATTGTACAGAGCTCAATGAATTCTTAACCAATCAAGCCTCAAAACATTCACAGGCTGATGTAATAAACTAGATCTATGTCATATCAATATTGTTGAATGGTGCACATGTGATCTGCAAATAGAATATCACGTGCATAATATATTATCAATATGATAGACACAGCCTCCATGAAAGTTAATCACTGGTGCTCTCCAAACAATGTAGATGTGAAGCAGCAAGTACACTAGACAGTGGACAGGATGATTGCAAAAATTCACATGCACGTCCCAGAGTGCCATGGTTAGCTTACAGCAAATTGTGTAAGTTCCACTTCTAGATAATTTAAGACACTTTTCCAGATCCACTGAATTGACGCTTGATCATTAAAGGATGACAAGTAGTTTTAATCAATGGTCAATTAAGAGTGTTAGACCCATAAATGAAGGAATGCTAGGACCAGAATCGTAACATTATTTGCCTAAAGAATTATGGAAACCGAGACTCAACTTCTAGCCCTCTGACCATTTCGTCCAGCTAACATCTTATCTTCACTTAGATTGAACTAGTAAGTTTGTAAAACCTATAAAAGGTTTTGCATATTCAACTAATCACCTCACTATTCAAAACTCCAAAGAACAATGTTCAGCTCAACATTCAATCACTAGTGGTCATCCCCACAACTCAAAAGCAGGCATTACAACCCCCAGAACTTGGGACTCTTTGAATTCCAAAAGAACTTTCTGACTCACTTGAAAACACCAAAGTACTATTGTTAGATACCATAACCATACCTTCCACTGATTTGGAAATTTAGATATTACTCTTTTGTTATGAATCAACCCAAGACCCTCCCCATACCCTGTTTTAGACCACCACAACAGAATGTTAAATATCTCAGAAAACTTTCATGACCTTGTAGAAAATTTGTCAACAGTATTCATATTACCATTCTAGCCCCTCTATTCTATTAAAATCTATCAAACACCCAAATAATTGAGCATGGACGTTGAAGAAGAAACAACAAATAAAGATCACGGCAGATGTGCAATTTATACAAGTAATTTATCAGAAACATTGCCATAATTTAGCAAAATAGCAAACTAACCAAAGAAAGTGCACTTACCTGATGAAGAATATCTTTTTATTGATTCCCTGCACCTGGCCCAGCTTGATTACCTGGTTGCTGGTGTATCCGAGCAAGAAGATTGGCTGCAAATAACAATGTTGACTTGTAGCGCTCATTTTTATCAGCCTCAGATTCAGCGCTTCCCTGAGCCACCGCATAAGGAGCAGACTGAAGTTGCTGAACTTGATTTGTGTGCTCGACTTGAGAAGCCTGTGGCATTAAATGCGGCTGGGAAACGCCGGTGTCCTGAACCTGATTGGATAATGGAATGGGATACATGTGTTGCTGAACTGCTGAAGTATTATACAACCTTAGAGCATCAGTTCCATGATCAACCCTGTGGCCCATCAAAGCATCCTGAGAACTTCCTGGTTGATACTGTAGATCAACCTCCGGTACCCCAACTGATCCACTTTGAGAAGGAAGGACAGAGAGCAATGGTCTAGATGCAACATTCCCTTGAGGTGGCAAATTCATGTTGCCACCATGCATTTGGCTATAATCTGTTGCCCCTTGATGAAAAGGGTTTTGCATATTTGATACTACAGATGCAGACTGTGCTTGAGGCGTGAGTTGTGGGTGACTGGTGAATTGGCTACCTAGCTGTTGCACAAGACGACCTGTTTGCTCTAAGGACTGATGTTCGTGTGTCCAATGTGCCATCTCAGCATCACGAACACCAGCAACTTTTGATGTAGACTCCCCTTGCTTAGAGGATGTTACAGGTAATGGTGCAATTTCTGAATAAGAACTACTATTTGCAGGTAGAAAAGATGCAAGAGTAGCAATAAGTTCAGGTGTCAAAGATACTCCGGCTGGGGATGCTGCTGCAGCATTAATTGGCGGAACAGATCGAACAGCAAAAGAATTACTTGTCAATGGAACAGATGTATTTGCAGGAACTTCTGAATCTTCATTAAAACCCCTAGGATAGTCCTTTTCGACAACCCTTTTCTCCTGGGGTATCATAGTATATCCAGTGTGCAAGGAAGTTGCTTGTTGTGAATCCATATATGGAGGATGAAGCACCTGGGAGTTCATGGATGATATACCCGCTTCAACTTGAGGAAACTTCAATACTACTCCATAAAGACGTTTGGGGCCAGCAACTTTAAGAACATTAGAAAGGAAATCAGATGGAGGCACTAAAAACAAAGTGGTGCCATCATCAAATTTTGCAACACCTGCCCTGTCTTTGGAGCCCAGATATCTCAGAAACTCTGTATACGATGCAAAATCTTCTTCGCTGTCTGGCAAGAAGAACACTATGTTAAATCCAATGGCATCATCGTAGTGTTTGCTTAGCATATCCAATCCAGTTCTTGCAGAGCAATTAATCACTTCAGGACTGCAAAACCAAAATATAAATATATATATATAACTGAGATTCTAACATTAACATTCGATACAATACTTTACCAAATCCAGAAAATTTGTTTTAATTTGTGTAAATATATATATAATTGTTCAAAAGTGTACAAGCATTTCCAAAGAACGAAAAGAACAGCATAGATGCATCTTCAAAAGAACAATATATAAGTATTTCAGTAGTAGTAAATATAATCTTAAAAATTACAATATCTTAAGAAAACTAAGCATTCATTTAATACTCAAAATTCAGAGATTCTACCACTCAGTCGGGCCTGTTTCAAGACAAGGGATAATATACTCCCTTGGTTTGAAGAAATAACCCCTCAATTTTTTCAATCATCACCAAAAACATACTGATCGCACCAAAATTTATATTGGATAACAATATGATTGCTCATGGAAACAACAAACTCGGAGGGAAGTATTTTTAGATGGATGATAAGAGTTGACACATCTAACACACAGAATCTAAGACTGGGAAAACTGAGAGGGGGATGAAATCAGATTTTTAGACACATTAGTAGTAAGTAAAAACTTAAAAACTATCTGAATTTCAATTTTATGAGCAATCCTCTCTTCTACATGAAAACTACCTTTATCAAGAATTTATTAACTCATGCAAAACCATACTTACATCTTAGAACCAACCCATTCTCCTATAGGAACACAGCGAGCATGACAGACAGGTGATCCACCCTTCGCAATGATTCCACGCCATATGTAATCACTCTCAGTATGGCGCTGTCCAAGTCCACTAGTTGTGACTCTTCCGGAAGAACCAGATGCTCCACCAGCACCTAGTTTACCCATCACGTATTGCTCATCCGACCCTCCTCGTTCTGTTCTTTTAAGTGGAAAAGTATCATAAGGGAAAGGGACATCAACCCTTGATCTTTTCGATTCTCTTTGAAGCTGACTAGCATCAAACACGTCCCATGAATCAGAAGTAGATCTATTTGATGGTTTTAAAACTGCTGAAGGAGAAGGGACAAACCCAGGCGTGGGAGACAATCTTCTCCAATTTGGTCCCCCAGTAGGAGCATGGGGACTAGGATTCTGCAATTTATGAAAATCCGCCACGTCAACAAACTCTGGATGTGTGAGTGCAGGCTCAAAGGAAGTGTGAGGACCCAAGGGTCTCGTATATATATCAGGTCCACGAATTCCGAGGGATGCTAGATGTCCAGGATTGTTATTGGCTAAGATTGGGAGGTTGTGATGAAGAACATCCATCTGAACAGGTGGAAATGGAAGGTCATGAACAGGCTTTTTCATTCCAGGATAATGACTGATGTAATTTTTTCCAGGTAATGGTTCACTTCGTGAATACTCAATTGAAATCCTGGGATCATTAAAGAGCTTGCCTTCCAATCCTTCTTTCGCACGTCTAGCTTCTTCAACGCTTCTAAATGCAACAAAGGCACAGTGCCTCTCAGGGAGTATCTTTATCCACTCAATCTCCCCAAATAGTATCATGGCATTGTGAAGCATTTCTTCTTCAAGAATAACGGAAGGAGGGTGACTTACCCATAGGACTTTAGTAAGTTGTAAGTCTCCTTGTCGAGCTCCTGGAGAAAGGAATTGCTGCAACAAATACAAGAACAGGTGTTTAAGACAATAAAAAAGATATCTGGAGGAATAATCAAACTGGAGATGTTAAGATAATAGTAAGGATATCAGGATGTGTTAACGTGAGATCTATATGGGCATTTCCAAGTGAAATAAGAACCAGCTGCACTTTGGATATATCCAACTAAAAAAAATCCTAAGATCTATACGGATCACCCACACGTATATGTACTTGCAGCCAAGAGCAACTAGTAGCAGGAGAGAATATACATTGCTCATCTTCTCATTAATTAAAATAGATCTCAAGTAAGATAACCGGAGATGGAAAAATCTCAAAATAAAATTAATATCGAGGAAGTTATAGATTACATGTTCTGCCATGGACCCAATTAGGTTGGGTTCATTGTAGTTTTGCATGGAATCTTGTGCCATCCATGGCCCCATGTTCCTGCCAGGGAATGTACCTTCTCTTGCATCTGAACTCGGCTCCTGTAAGATTCAGAAATTAACAATAATTTATCAAGAGAAAAGCAAAATAAACCAGGTAACAGGAACTCCTGCAAGCATAATGACAACATAGAGAAATTATGCCCTCATTTGGTTCAGATTAAAATCTAAATTTTAATTTAAGTCAAAGTCAACAATTAATTTTAACCACACATTTCATGGGGTCCACAACTTTTCAACCACACATTTCATCAACTTTTATCAAAATCTACTAAAAATCTGATTTAAATCCACACCAAACAAGGGCTAAAGAAAAATTCACAAAAAGATCAAAACTTAAAAATGATCTAGTGTGGAGGAAATAAATAAAGAAAGGACTGCAACCATCCCAATAGCCAGAATTTAATGGATCATTCCTTGTGCAAGTATTCATTAAATGTAGTTTGACATATTCACAGAACATATCTTCAGAGGTAGCAACTTACTCTTCTAGAAGAATGTGACCTAAGAAAATCCACACGAATCTGATCACCACCGATTTGTTTCCCATTCATACTTTTCAATGCTTGAGAAGCATCTTCCAATCGGATATAATTAACATATGCCGTGCTTCGGTCCCTGAGAAACTTAAACTCCTGGATTTTACCAAATCTCGAGAACTCCTTCTCCAGTTCTTCTTTAGAGACAGATTGGCTGATACCAGCCACCCACAAACTCTTGCATGGTTTAGCCTGCAAATAACATGCGTAAAGATTCCGAAGAAAATGGAAGTTATACCAACGATAAACAGAACATATCAAGTTTAATGAAATAACTAACAAATATCAACAAATCTTCAAAACATTTTATGCAATTATCTTTGTAAAAACAAAAGAATCATAGAAGATGAAATTTCAGAAGTGCTAGTCAACGTTCTTTCCATCTGTACAGTTGGAGATTTTTTCACTTACCTAACCCAAAAAGAATACAATTAAATAAAGCCAACGGTTCAAGAAACAGTAAAACATCAGAGAAATAGGAAATTACTGTTCAAACAGAGAGAGGCTTGCTCAAAAAGTTGGTATAAGATTCTCTCTTGCAAAATACTATGGAGAGATCACGTTACCCTCAAGGGAGTTAAGTCTAACAAGATTGAGAAATATGAAAAAGCAAATCAAAAATATATGTAAGCAACAATATAACATGCATCTAAACATATAATAGGAAGGGGCTAGACAGGTTTATGTAGCATTTGGCACGATAGTAGGATAGCCTGAAAAAGTTAAGCAACCATTTCATTAATATACACATGGCGGCCGACTTCTAAAAGTCCATTTGAGGAGCTAGCTCAATGAGTTTCTCAGTTCCATTTCTTAAAAAAATCATTTAGATAGTATCAAATATAAACATTAATCATTTTGGAGGTTTATTCAAACGGGACACCAAAAGTGGCCCTCATCTTGTTAAGACATAAAGATGTCATGAAATATAATCCATCGACTATCACTGTAGCATTGATATTATTAACTATTCTGCTTTGGCATTATTCTCAGGGACTTGTTTATGCACTTCATAATGAAGTGCTGGCGTACATGTAGACCTATCCGAGCACCTGTGTTCAAAACATCCACGTGTAACTAAATGATCTATTTACTAAAAATGAATGGCATAAAGCAACTAGAAGTTGAGAATTGGAAAAGATAGGCAAGATAACTTCAGAAACTGTATATGTGATCCTTGCACAGTTCAAGCATAATTCTGATACAGGTGAAATCTAAAATATTGAAGCAAGAATTGACTTCGAGAAAAGGAGGGTGACGGATTGCAAGAGTTTTGAGACAACAATTTTGGAAATGGTAAAATTCCTTTAATAGTCGAACCCCTTTTATTTTTTACTTTTTAAAATGTCATTTGCATCTCTAAAAAGGCAATTCTGGCCTCATAGCATTGGCGCTAGCTTCCATAGTGAGGATAGCAAATAATATTGCATTTATCTGTTTTATTGTCCAATTATTAGTGCTTCTCTTACATATTCTTTTACCTTTTGACTGCAGTTCAAGGAATATAAATCCTCAGCTTCATCGGAGTTGTGGAGAAACCATTTATAACTAATTGAATTTCAAAATCATTATATTCTTCCAGGTATAGAGCTCGTTTGGTACCGATTAAAATCCAATTAAAATTGAAAATATAGTCGTTATTGAGTCTCACTCGTCTAATAAAAGTCAACAATAACGGTTAGTTTTTCAATTTTAGTCCGATTTTAATCTCCACCAAATGGGCTCCCAGACAGTGAAAAGATTTCTTTCAAATAAATAGTATTCGATATTGTCATTCACTGGTGCCATCTCAAGTTTTCCAGAGTAAGCATCGAGGCCACGTTCTCGTCAATCTCTTCACTATGCAGTAAATAATAGACTCAAAGAAGTTCACAAAATTTCAATAAAAAAACACCCTATTTGGTTTTCAGTGCCTGTCCAACCTGTGTCCTAAAATTGAAAAACAAATCCGTAAGGTCTGTGAAAAAATTAACACTTATCAGCACACAAGCTTTATTTCCAGAACCTTCCTCATTTATTACTCAAGATTACTTAATATACCACTCAAGCTATTAGTAGTCTCCTAACATAAACTTCAAAAACTTAAGCTGGCAATTCCTGTGATGTGCTGGGTGCTTTGTTAGAAGAGAATATATCAAATGGTTCATATGTCCAACTTAAAAGGCTTACTTGTTAATGCATCTGACTGACTACATGTTTCTGACATATTTTCCGTTATTTACTTCTATTTCCAGCAATATTTTTACCCACAGGATTATTTCAACCATTCATAACGTGAAGATTAATTAGGAAATCAACACTGCAAAACCTATAAAAATTCATTTACAGCCTTTTCTCACTGAGAGACGGGGGAGTTTAGAAGAAATTACTACATTGTGTCCAGTTTTCCTTTCAATCGGAACATTTGACATTCAATTGTTTAAACAAGTCCTGGGCTAAAGTGTACTATTTTTCAAAACATCTACGCTGTTGTACAAAGACGAGCACATTTCGAACCTATAACACCTATCGAGAGGAAACATATAAAGGTTATTTCCTGTGTCCAATCCAGATACATTGTTTACCAGATCACAAAAGCAATATAGACCGATTTTAAATTTTGTGTGGCCAAAATGTTCTGATTTGAACTTGTGCATCTTGTGTTTCTGAAGTTCAATCAAATATTGGTAGAAAATATTATACACTTTCTGCTACAGAAAATAATAACAGTGTTCTGCCATGAATTTTGTATCTGACATGTGTGACCATGAAACAAAGATCTAAAAATGTTTACATTTAGTAATATTACCTCCAAAAGGTGATTTGAAAAAGAGAAAATAATGACTCCTGAAAATCAATTATAATCTTTTTAACCTCGTTACATTTTTTAAAAGCATTAGTCTCTATTTCTAATTCCGCAATTCAACTAACAGAATCTTAAAAAGCTGTTCACGCAAATTTTTGGAAAGCTTAGATTCTTTTTGTTGTGTAAAATTTTGGAAATTGTTGGCATTATTCTGATTTTAAGCAAAAATTATACATCTAAGAAACTCTCATCAACAATTTCAACAACTTTCTATTTTCGCAAAATACATTAAGAATAACCAGGTTCACGAAAATTCCTCATTTTTACAGCCTTGTTTACTCCGCTATAGTTGCCCGAAATTATAAAGAAAAAACCAATATATTCACATTAATGATTAAACCATAGACAAACAAAATTTATACAAAACAAAAACAACGATCTATCAAACAAAACCAGTAAAAATTCTATTAAAATCGAACAATATAAACCCAGACGATCTAAAACACGATAAAAACAATGAAATACATACCGATTTAGCGAACTCGATTTTCAACGGGATTCCACGAAGGACGTATCCTTGCAGGCTCTGTTTTGCAGCTTTGGCAGCCTCGATGTCCTTGAAGTACATAAAGGCGTAGTTCCGGCCGGGATACAGAGTCAGGCTATCCACTTTTCCGTGTTTCTCAAAAAGCGCCTTCAACTCCGACTCGGACACTTCAGCTGAAACGTTTCCTATCCATAAATTATTCGACGGAGGGTTCCCCTGCCCCGGATCTGCGATTGAGGCGGTTGAGACATTAAAATTGACCGGGCTATGGCTAGTTTTCGCGGATCTGTTGATCGAAGCCATTAATTAACCAAAAGATTTGACGAGATATGAGGATTCTAAACAAGGAAAATGAAGCTCTGTAATTGATTTGAGAGAGGGCGGAGAGCGACGCTGAAGAGTAAGGGATGAATTGAAATTTTGAAACGCAACAAGGGAGTGAAAACAGAGGAAGGGTTTTCGAGGAGAAGATTGGGTGGGAGACAGAGGGTTCTGACTATAGATAACTCGCACCGCAGTCTCTAATTTTAAGGTTAATATCAATTTCGTCCTCAATTCTTTTCTTCCAATTATGGAGNCGTCCTCAATTCTTTTCTTCCAATTATGGAGCTTTTAATTTTGAGAAAATTTCAGCTACAGTCCCAATTTTTACTTTATTTTGTATTTTTGTCTACTACTACCGGGGCAGTAGCAAGGGTGAGCAATGTTACTCGGAACCACTCGATTCGAATTGAATCAAGGAAAATGATAGTGGTACATAGGGAGGTACATAAGGGTGTCCATAATGGACACCCGGCACCCCCTATTGGAGGGAGTGCCGGTGGCACCCTTATGTATCCCCCTATGTACTTGTAGCAAAGCCTTTGAATCAAATGGTTCTAGACAACTTTTCAATTCTAACTATAGCCTATAAAATCATATTTTGATTAGATTTCAAAATATTTTTTCATGAATTACGCCGAATGTACAGGGTGTGAACCACTGCACTCTCTCGTAGAGGTGTCAAGACGAACGGACCGGCCACACCCGTAAAAATCGATTCGGATCGACCCGGGACCGCGGGCTGACCCGTGACCCGTGCGGGCGGTTCACGGGCCAAAGATTTGTAACCCGCGGGTTTAGACGTCACGGGCCGCGGTTAACCCGCTGCCCGTGAAAAAAAAAATCAATTTTTTTTGAAAAAAAGGGGGAGGGCTCTCCCCTGCGCCAGCAGCTGGCTTGCTGCAGCACGCTGTGCCTGCACGCTTTTTTTAATTTTTTTTTTTTTTTTTTTTGTAACGGTAGTCTCTCTCTTGTGTCAAGTCAGTACTATTTTTTTAATTTTTTCTTTTGTTTGTAACGGTA
>CAIGRF010269197.1:906-10978 GCA_903798235.1 Fraxinus ornus
AATTAAAGAAATACAGAAGATTCCTTATTCTTAAGCTATAGGGAGTCTGATATATGCTCAAGTTTTTATGATTTTTGGATATAGCGTACATTGTTGGGATGCTAGGGAGATATTTATGTAACCTAGGAATGGATCATTAGAAAGCAGCTAAATTGGTCATGTGGTATTTACAGAGAACAAAAAGATTACATGCTCACATACAGGAGATCGAATCACTTGGAGATCATCGATTACTCTGATTTCGATTTCGTAAGATGCCAAAATAGTGGGAGATTCACTTCAGGCTATATCACCTGGTTACTGGAGGTGCTATTTCCTGGAAGAGTGCTAAGCAGACACTCATAGCTACTTCCACAATGGCAGCGGAACTTACAGCGTGTTATAAAGACTTTAATCATGGAATATGACTATGAGATCTTGGCACTAGACTGCGCATTATGGACATCATAGAAAGACCAGTCAAGTTATTTTGTGAAAATAAATTAGCATTGCTATATTTCAATAACAATAGGAGCTTGACGAAGTCAAAATATGTGGAGATCAAGTTCCTGACTGTTAAAAAAAGAGTTAAGAGTGGATATGTGTCAATAGAGCATATCGGAACAAACTTTATGGTTACGAATCCATTTACTACGGGATTGATACCCAAAGTCTTTCATGAGCACACTGCTCATATGGGTGTAATATCTCTTGAAGATATCTAGTTTCAGTTGGGGTTTGTATTTCTGTACTTTTCATGTTAGACATGTTTACTGTCATTTTGGATATGGTTTATGGTTATAAAGTCTTGATTTATTAGCTCTGAACTCATTTGAAAATCACTAAGGAATTAAGGTGGACCGTTGGAAATAGACATGTTAAGATCACATCACATGTAATTTCCATGCTACACATCCATGCTTGATTCATGTCATTCAGTTATGTCAATATACGTGACCATTGATGAGTTTAGTTACGGTATAAGATGAGAAAGCTGCTTTAATCCTATGTTAATATGATTGATTTACCGGATTGTTGGGGATGCATTCAGTAATGATAGCAAAATTCTGAATACTCATAAGGTTATATTTAATGTACAAATATAAGGTAACACATATGGCCAAAATGGAAGAGTAAAAGAATTTTAATCGAACATATGTGGGCTTATATGTGAAGTATTGTATATTAAATTAAAGGCAATCAATTTTGGTTAAACTCATTTAAAGTGATCTAATAAAGTTTCAATATTTTGAGTTTTGAAGCATCTAATTACTATATGAGTCTTTATGTGTAGATACCAGGCCCGTTCCTAATTTCATGATGGGGGCGGATTAAGTTAACAGGTTGTTAGTATATATATACAGTTATGGTCCCCGAATCATACATTTTGGTTCATTTTGTTCTGACTCCCATCATCAGAGAGAAATAAGGAACATCGTATTGACCTGGAAGACTAAAACAGCACGACTAAATCATCGCATTAATTATGTCTGATTCATGTACGCTTCCTCTTTCAATTTACATATTCTTGATGATCTAACATGAATGATTCATATGCCAGTAAAGAATATTTTCCCAACAAGAAACACTCGAGGAAGAAGAAAATGTAGGTCATGAAAATTGGTGACGAGGTTAACTCAAACAATAGCTAAAAAGGTTGCCAATGTGCAACATTTTGCTGACAAGAATACCATCATGAGACAATTATTAATGCGTTAGGACATGCAATTCTATGTTTTCAAGAGCATGGAGGCGATAGCAGAGCCAGGGGCCATACATGGAAGAAAACATGTTGGAAGGCACTAAGGATGTCAATGAACCAAGCCGAGCAGAAACTTAGGAGACTTATCTCAAGTAAAAATGGTTCAGGCTTTTTTTGCCCGAACCGAGCTTCTGTTAGGCCAAAAAATCTAGGCTCCACCCGAGCTTTCGTCTCAGGCCTTATCAAGCTAAGCTAGCTCACGATGTTTTTTAATAGCAGGCAATGCTTGCTATTA
Organism: Fraxinus ornus; assembly: GCA_903798235.1. Classification (NCBI taxonomy): domain Eukaryota; kingdom Viridiplantae; phylum Streptophyta; class Magnoliopsida; order Lamiales; family Oleaceae; genus Fraxinus; species Fraxinus ornus. Next base: position 2,883 of record CAIGRF010269197.1, read on the forward strand.
CAGGCAACTACTATACTTTTCAACTTAACCTTTAAAAGGCCCCCTCAAAATGGAAAAGAAAAGCAGAAATGAAAAAGCTACCTACCATTAAGGGGTCTACTCTCTACAATAACCCACTTGCCTAATGAAATCTTTTCTCCTTCATTTTGCTTTCACATATTTTTTTAAATTAATTTAACCCCTCTCATATTGTGATGATTCTATGTACAGGTGCTCAATAGGCTATAAATAATAGCCACAGTTGTGCAAGTAGCGTGTGCCTGTAATTGGCTTTCGATTTCTTTTCTTGGGCTCGGCATCAGGAAACTGAGCCGCGAGATGGACAGATCGGGCTTTTCTGTGCCGAGCCACGAGCTGACTAGTCAAATTTACACCAGTAGAAGGCACTAATGCCACTCAAGATGACGCCTCCACGAGGATATAAAAGGAGAGTTGGGTGAGAGGAAGAAAATCTGTCTGTCAAATATAAGGACCAAACTTCTCCATTTTCTACCATAGAAATAATGAGAAGCAGGAAGCTCCGTTTAGAAGAAATGGATGACAACGAACGAGTATGCCCCATTCTTGAAGGCAATCAAAATCTTGGAAAGTAACTACAAATTTTCTATGTAAAAAATGCATAAATTTGTGGGAAAGACAATTATATCGATCATGTTCAAGAGTATAACACCTATATGAATTTCTTAGGAGCTAGTTGGCACACAAATGCCAAAGCTTTCATATTATTCTCCCTAGAAGAGCTATAAATGGTATTATAAGCTTGCACTAAGTGCCATTTTCAATTGGCCCGACTTAAAGAACCAATTCATCCATATTTTCATTGCCAGAACATCTAGCTCGACGTATTACATGTGGTAAGATCCCGATAATACTTTGAAGAGCCATCTCATCCATTTCACTCAAGAAATGGTTGATGGGGAAATCATTTCAAAAGATATTGTTGTTTAGGTTGTGAGGTCCTATTTGGACAAGACAACTCCATTTTAGAGAGACTTTTGCATTTGAAGACCCAAAACATATGATAAATAGGTGAAATTGATCGAAGATGAGATATATGATTAGGAAATGGTAAGATGAGAGGATTCACAATAGACGTATCGTCGAAAGAATAGATGGAATGCTCTGATGCCAAGTTAGAGTGCCATCCCGGCCTTCCCGATTATGATCAAACTACCAAGCAATCGAGGTAAATACTATGAACCAAAAGATATCACATGATGGAAGGTCAAATCGGTATTCGAGTTAAGCAAAAGTCTTGTCCTCGACGAGCTGTTGTAGGTACCACCAAGTGTATGACCATTATACTATCGAATGCAGAGCCGGACATGAGGGAAGGCCTTCGTCTCAGGCCCAGAAATCTTGAGGGCCCATTTTTTTTGTTTTTTTTCTTTGTTTTTTAAAATTAACATAAAATGACAACTCCTGACTCTCTTCAGACCCTTCACTTCCTTGTGCCTGAGTTTCCTCTACTGCTCTGCCTCCACACCTTCGGCGCTCTACTTTTAGTTCAGCCCTTCCCTACGAGGCTGCGCCTGAGTTTCCTCCCTGCGTGATGCACCTATCCATGTGAGGGAGAAATGGAAAACCTTGACATCTTGACTCGACAAAACCAGTCAACCTCTCATCCTCTCCATCTCTGGGCCCGTGATTATTGAGTAAGTAATTGAGTAAGTATTAATATTTATTGTATTTTTGTTTACACAGAGTCTGAGTCACTTAGAGTCGAGAGACACAGTCACGAACTCACGGTGTTTTCTTTAGTTTTTCTCCTCGAATCTCAATAAATTAACCATTGAATTTGATCGAATTATTTGAATCTTTGATTTACAGAAGGTGAAGTTGTAAACTGTAAAGCCTAAGGAGTAAGGAATAATCAATTTTCTTGAGGGGTATCCGGGTATGTTTCTTGATTCCATGAGAGATTCTTGTTTCCATATTCTAACGAGGTGAGTCCCATTCTGGAACATGGGTTTGGATTTTATTTTTTGCAATTTGGTATGGATTTGATTCTTCTAAAATAGGTTCGGTCGTTCGGATTTGATTTGGTGAAATGGTGTTTGAAATTGGGAAGAATCAATTGATTATTGATGCATTATGCATAGTATATATGTATGTTTAAAATTGAAGAATTGAAAATAGTGGATGAAAATATTAACTTATCTGGTATGGAACTGATTTTTCTGAATACTGTGTATATGTTCAACTGAATTAATTTTGACACCAATTTCTGGTTTCGTCATGTCTTATTTTTTGGAACGCAATGATTTTGAATTAGTGAGATCTGATGCTTACTTGCTCAACTACAAAAGAGGAAACTAAGGTAAGTGTCTTTTTCCTTTTCGAAGTCTTTCTCTACAAAAAAGTTTGCATCAATTTTCAATCAACACAATTCATATGGGTATAGCAGTTGAAAACTGAGTCTGGCGGCCAGTTTACAAATAAACTGGAAGTAATGTTCAAGGTGTGTATTATTTATTCTGGCTGAGCATGTGAAGCATGTCATTTGTTTTGTATTTAGTTATTTACTCTACCAACAAATGTCCCTATTGCTTCATTATGTATATCATTCTACTAGTAAGAGTGCGTAATCATTTGCTTAATGATGTTGGAAAACACAATACTTCAGGACATCGAATTGTCAAAAGAGATTAATGAATCATTCAAGCAATCATCCCAAGCTAGGATAAAACTACCATCAAGAATCGAGATGAGTGTCCATGTCTTAACGATAGGGTAGGTGGCCATCTTTCATTACATTGTAGTGCTTTCAAGCTTTGATATTTTCCCTCTCATCATAGGATTCTCTGAGGAATAAAATGTGTGTATGATTAATTGGCTGCAGATACTGGCCAACATATCCACCCATGGATGTTGACTGCCACACAAACTCAATGTATACCAGGATTGTTTGCTATGACTTAGGGGCCCAAATTTTGAAGTTCGCATCAGGCCCCGCGAAACACAGGTATGACCCTGATCGAATGCATGGGTATGCAAGTAGCAATGAAGACATCACAATAGAGAGAGAATAGTACACTAGCAATCAAAGGGAGGGTCATAATGACTCACTCTCTACAAAGATGCCTCTCATATCTCTGAAATCAGTAACCATGCAAAATTCGACCCCTAAAATAGATCAAAATAGGTAGAGCCTGAATAACTCGGAAACAATAGACGAGAGTTCAAAACCATTTTTGGAGGCCTTTATTTAGGTGGATATTCTATGAAAGGATTTCACTCTAGAGGCCGAGGATAGAAGCCCTTGGAAAAAAATATCTAAAAGTATATGCCTTACGAACAAGTACGATGGAGGGTGTCCAATATCCCCACTATGATGCCTAGGTAATTCGAACCGAAATAGCTAGTAATGGAATGAAGATGGTATTGGTTGACAATAGAAGCTCTATCAATATTATCTTTGGGTTTGATTTTAACCAATGGAGGTAGACCATCTACTGACCTCAACTTCAACCCACTAAATAGATTTACCAAAAAAGACATCGTGGCGAAGAGAAAGATATGTAAGAAAATTGGGTTTTATTTTTTTGTTTGACCAATTTTTGACCAAATATTTTAGTGAGTCCCGTTTGTTGGACATAATATTTCTTTGGCCGAGTGCGTTATACTCCATGAGTAGATAAATATAACATATTTATTTTCTCAAAACCAATTTAGGGTGAATGATAAAATAAGGCCAAAAGATGATTATTTGAAGTTGAAATAAATTGGAATAAAAATTGGTGAAAAATTGAAAAAGTGTCAATCCCACATAAAAAACCTAGAAGAGTATAAACCACTTTATATTGCTCAAGTTTGGGACTTGGGTTTGGGCCACAACGGGTACCAATAGTGTTTGAAGTGGAGAGAACATATATACTAGTAGGTTGGGCCAAAGCCCACACACGCGCGCCGCAGCCGCCATGCGACAGGCCGGCTTGGCACGGTACGGCACGACACGGGTCGTGGGCTTGACTTCGACTTGGGCTAAGTTGATATATATTTTTTGGTAAAATAATATTTGATTTATATTATTTAAAATAATAATATATTTAATTTATATTATTTTTCTCGAATTTTCTGTGCGTGACACATGTATTTTTCTAGAAGGGCAGTTGATGGTTGATAGTTAAACTGTCTATCCAAACGGTTTATGTATGTTGAAAACATAACTTTTCAACTGTTGTGTCTTTTGGACACAACCTTTCAACTTCTATAGATAGACACCCATACCTCGATTTTTTTCACTCCAAAATCAATTCTATTTTTATTTTTCTTCCAAAATTATTCCTTCGTCCCTGCATTATTCATCTTTAGCAACCCAACCTCAAAAAATTATTTTCACGCATCTTAGTCCTCCAATTTTTAGAAAGATAAAAAATGTGAGTGGGTTCGTCGGGTCTTATAATTTGTAGTGATACTATTGCAAGTCGAGGTCGGTGTATCTTGGGAGACTAGTGCTGAAATATCATCAGCACCAGTGCGGGGCATTATCGTCTTAAAGAGAAATAGTCGAGCTCTTGCCTCGACCATTAACATTTTATAGCATTCATTGTGCACAACGTTATTCTGCCCAAATCAAATTCTCAGTGATATCATTATTTACTAACAAGATAACCTTATTTGCCATCATAGAGACCGCGCTGAAGACTACTCAAGTATTTCTAGACTTCTCCGTAGTGCACAATAGGTCAGCTACAATGCAGTCCTCAAGAGGCCAGTGCTGCATGATTTGAAAGTCGTCATATCTATATTTCACATTGCCATGAAGTTCCATGTGGAGGTTGTAGTGGCAATTGTAAAAGGGGATCAAAGAGGGTCATGTGAAGTTACTAAAATTTCATTGTAGAGCCATTTCTTGACTTGAGGCAAATTTTATCATATGGTGGACATGGATAAAATGATGAACGAGTCACCTATAGTCGATGTAAAGTGGTATATAAAGAGGAAAGTATCATGGATGACCTTGATCACCGATCCATCAAGCCAAAATTACAAGTCTCTTTGATCAAGAAGCTCATGAGTTTCTGCTACCAAAGTACTCCCCAAGTCAAAAATGACTTGTATGAGGAAATTTGAAAGAAACTAGAAGACTTTTTAAAAAAGGTAATTAGATATTTTTGCATGAAGGCACAAAGAAAATGTGGAGATCGACCTAATTGTATCGTGTCATTCTCTGAAAATTGATCCTAAATTCTGTCCCAACAAGTAGAAGATAAGACCCCTCAACCTAAAGATGTAAGCATCCATGAAAGAAGAGGTTAACAAGCTCATATCAAATGACTTTAATCGAGAATCACATTATTCAAGTTGGCTGGCAAATCCAATCCTCGTTAGGAAGCCTAACAAGAAGTGGCGAATATAAATTTACCTTTAGGATCTAACAAGGTCTTCCCGAATTGGGGCATACAATGGAGTCCAATCAAGATGACCTTGCTTCGACTGTCATGGCCTAGATATGGTGCCTTCCGTGTTAAAGGATAAATTTGATAAGTGTAATCTATACACTTATCTAGGTCATTAAGTACGAATATTTGGAGTATTTTTTATGAATTATAGCTAAATCTAGTGTATTTATTATTTGTTTGGTGAAGCTCAATAAATAGAAGTGAATTTCAAGAAATGAACGAAAATCAACAAAAACTCATGATTTCCAAAATTTGGGGACTAAGAATATAAATTCACATTGCGTAAGCCATTGAGCGTGCATGGCATATTTTCAACTCCCGAGGCCAATTTCACTTGTCTATGCATATGCAAACAGATGTACCATGTGTTGACATGGCTAAATTTTGACAAACATGATCAAATTTCATTTTGTGATACAAACTCTTTTAGAATTCAAATTGGACTTGTTTCTTGACCTAATTTCGTCACATATAAATACAAGACAATGACTAAACATCAAGGAAACTCTCTCTCTCTCTCTCTCTCTCTCTCTCTCTCTCTNACCACATCATATCATAAATCTATTAAGAAAAGGAGGGCCAATTTACATCTTTTGGAGAGAGGTTCAAACCTAGCACGAGGAATAATTAAAAAAATCAAGAATTTGAAGAACCAAAGATCAAAAACAAGAAATAGATTTCATATCCCCTTCTTGCATTTATAAATTTCGGGTAATAATTTTCCAATTTCTTTGTTAGTTTATGTTTAGAAATAAATCAGGCTAGCTTTCTTTTGTGTTAAGATGAACATGAGCCTTATTATTGTTTATTTTTAATTCAAAGTTCAAGTAGTTTAGTTACTTTATGTTTTTTTATTGATCTTGTATGTACTATTCAATTATTGAATTAATATCACTAATTAGGCAATTAGTTGCTTGTTGTATTGTTGGGAGACCCACAATAGGTTTAGAAATTTGAAATTTCAACACACAAACAATAGATATTAGGAATAACATGTATGTTGTGTGAGATCATATAGATGATTGTGTAATTGAATTTGTTACTTTACATATGAAAAACGCAAGTTCGACCCTAATAATACCTAGAGGGGTTAATAGGTATTTGATGCGGAATTAAAAATTAACTAACATGCAACAAGTCACAAGTTAATTATCTCTAGATGGTTAATCAATCAATCTAAGTTAAAAGCATAATATGTCTATATAGTATCTATGTCTCACCCTAACGACCCCTAAAAGACATATGCATATAATGATGCAAATCACTAATTGCAAGTCAATTTGAAAATATCACAGATGTGTAGACATACATCATGTAAGCTCGTAAATCTAGACAATACCAAGAAAAACACTATACTCTTCCTCAAACTATTCATACTGCCAACAAAACAAAAAAAATCTATAGAATCTACTCCCCCTTTTGTCACATGATGCCAAGGGATACAGTCAATCACATAACATCTCAATTAAGTAGGCAAAATCAATCAGAAGGACAAGCAGTGATCAGCACATCTTCCCACACTTCTATCTTAAAGCACCCATGGAGTATATGATATAAGTGACTCATATATGTTAAGTGTCACTAATCCGCTATTAGTAGGACTCCAAACCTTAATTTTGTGAGAAAGAACATGCACAACATCACTACTAATAAGCATATTCTTCTACTTATAAAAGTCAAACATGTAAAGCACATTAGAACCTACAATGAAAGCTCATTTGCAATATAGATGTACTTTTCTCCCCCTGACTTATAGCACACATACTTTCTTTTTATCACAACGTTCAATAGAGATGCTCAGAGATGTTAACATCTTAAGTGCAAGCTCTTTTCCATTAAGCCACTAACATGACCACTGTAACGAGCTTTAGGCCGGTAACCCAAGTCAGTTGACCATAGGCACCGGGTTATAAGAAACCCCGCAGGCTTAATTGCTCAAGTCAAGTAGACTTCAAAAAGTAGCATTAAGATATTGAACACCTTATTATTTTTCAGACAAATATTAATTCATGCAGGGAACATATCGAGCTTAGGTCTAATTAAAATGATCAATTCATGTTCAAAGTCACCCTACTAACATGTGTCTGTCATCCCAAATCTCACACATACGGTAGAGTCCCACTAATCAAGTTCATAGTGTGTGCAGTGCAGATGGTATGTGAGGAAACCTATATAAAATACTCCACAAGTACCCTAAACTAGTAATAAAAATTATAGTACAGCTCACAAAAGACTCAGTCTTGATTAATACCAACAAAATCAAGTATATTGTATGTCATTCTGTATAGCCAATTTCCAAATCAAAATTCCATTTTTTTTGTATAAAAATATGAATACACCAAGCACACAAAGCATAAAACTTCAAACAAACCACAAAACATAAAATAAAATGCTTGAGAACAAATAAATAAAATGAACCTGATGCATGCATATCAAGATGTTATTCAGTAGAGAAAAAAAATGCATGCATCAAACTCAGTAAATGAGGTACACAAATACCAATAGCTGTCCGAAGAGATTCAAACCTAACCCCATCCAATGGTTTAGTAAACAAATATGCTAATTGGTTCTCAGTAGAAATGTGTTCAAGACTAACAATTTGAATTTCCACAAGCTCTCGAATAAAATGATGTCTAATGTCAATATGTTTAGTTCGAGAGTGTTGAACATGATTTTTAGAAATATTAATAG
>CAIGRF010269225.1:0-31481 GCA_903798235.1 Fraxinus ornus
GATTTGGTTGGTGGTGGTATTGTTAGTCTGTGGTTGGATGCTGCAGTATTGGTGGTGTTGGGTGTGTGTGTTGTGGGTGCGGTGCGGTGGTATTGGTGGCGTGGGTGTGTGGTTTTGATCAGGCGTGGACTGTGTGGTGGGTTAGTAGGTTCAGACTCGTTTGATGGTGGTGCTGATAGTGGTGATATGGTGTTCGTGGTATTGTGTTGTGTTGTTATTGGTGGTGGTTGTAGTAGCGGTGATGGGATGAAGAGTGTTTGTGATTTTGATTTTGTGACTAAAAATATAATATTTGATTTTAAAATCGGTAATCTGTGACTAAAATATAATCCGTGACGAACCAGTTTTTATCTTTGACCTAAAAATTATATAATCTGTGATCGTAAAAAAATCTGTAACCAATTAATTTGGAAATATGTGACTGTGTGACCTATAAATTTTGATCTGTGACCACTAATTTTGAAATATGTGACATTGACCAATAAATATTTTGAACTGTAACCGCCGGAATAATTGTCAAAATCGGAGCAGTCGACGGAACGATCGTCGGAATAGTCGTCGGAAAAGGATGTCGGGCAAACTAGGGGGACAGTGCCAGAACCCGGCGAGATCCAGTCGAAGAACCTGCTTCAAAGCGACTACTCGAATGAGACCGAGAACCAAACGATGTCTATCAAAGAAAAGAGCGAGAGGGACTGAATTTGCCAGCGGTGTGAAACGATCGTTGGAGAAGAGTGGTGGTCGGAACGGTCGCCGGAATAGTTCGCGGAACGGTAGGTTGGCCGTGGGTCGGTTCGGTTCGGGTTTTTTCGGTTCCAAAATTTTCGGGAATTTAATAAATGGAAATGTCGGGTCCAAATATAATTATGGAACTGTTCGGGTTCGGGTTCGGTTTCGTTCGATTCCATACNATGCAACTAAATAGCAAATTGGGTTTTGTAAATAATTTTTCAAATGGGCTTGAACAACCTAGTAAATAAATATATTATAAAAAATATATTTGGCTAGATTAATGTGTTAATTTGTTTTAAAAAATTTAATTAATCTAATATAAAAAATAAAAAAAATTATTTAAATTCGAGTCTTATTCGGTTTTTGGTTTAGATTCGAGACTCGACCCAAACCGTTCGGTTCTCAATTAGGGTACTCGTTCGGGTATTTAATTTATGAAGAACCGTTCGGTTGAATTCGGTTCGAAACTTTTGTCCAGTCCTAACGATAGAAAATGATAGATGTGATTTAATAATTAATTAATAAAAAAATAACTGAATTTTACATTTTGAACTTTCGAATTCTTCCTTTCAAATTCATCCTGTACGTGAGATCCGACTCCTCGAATTAGCCTGATTACCTTTCTTGCCCTAAATCGCCCGTTAAATCTGTTGAATTCAGCTTTCGATTTCTGATTTGCTTCTCAAATCAACGATGGGGAAAAATGAGTTCCTGACCCCAAAAGCAATTGCCAACAGAATCAAAGCCAAGGGTTTACAGAAGCTGCGATGGTATTGCCAGATGTGCCAGAAGCAATGCCGGGACGAGAACGGGTTCAAGTGCCACTGTATGAGCGAATCCCACCAGCGCCAGATGGAAGTCTTCGGCCAAAACCCCAACCGAGTCGTCGATGGATATTCCGAGGAGTTCGAGAGCTCCTTTCTTGAACACATGAAGAGGAGCCACCGATTCAGCCGCATAGCCGCCACTGTTGTGTATAATGAATATATCGCTGACCGCCATCATGTTCACATGAATTCTACCCAGTGGGCTACGCTTACCGAGTTTGTCAAGTATTTGGGTAAGACTGGCAAGTGTAAAGTCGACGAAACTCCCAAAGGGTGGTTTATTACTTATATAGACAGGGATTCGGAGACACTTTTTAAGGAGAAGATGAAGAATAAGAGGATTAAGACAGACATGGCGGATGAGGAGAAGAAAGAGCGGGAGATTCAGAGGCAAATTGAGCGTGCCGAGCAGCTGATGATGACATCCACAACTGCGAATGAGAATGGGTTGGACCAAGTAGAAACTAAGACAAGAATGTTAGAAAAATCTGAGGGAGACGGTGATAAGAAAATTAAGCTAAGTTTAGGGTCTACAAAAAACCTTGTTGTAAAGGAGAAGGGGGAGAGTTCTATATTGGTGTTTGATGAAGGGGAGAATGATAATAAGACTGGGAAGCGAAAGGGGGAATACCAGATATCTGGGAAGAATGGGGGTGGAGCATCAGTGTTGGACGAATTGATGAGAGAACAAGAGAAGTCGAAAGAGAGGATTAACAGGAAGGATTATTGGTTGTGCGAGGGAATTATTGTGAAAGTTATGAGTAAAACCTTAGCGGAAAAGGGGTACTATAAGCAAAAGGGTGTCGTACGGAAGGTAATTGATAAGTACGTTGGCGAGATTGAGATGCTTGAGAGTAAGCATGTACTGAGGGTTGATCAGGAGGAGCTCGAGACAGTGATTCCACAAATTGGGGGCCTTGTAAAGATAGTTAATGGGGCATATCGCGGATCAAATGCAAGGTTGCTAGCAGTCGATACTGATAATTTTTGCGCCAAGGTGCAGATTGAGAAGGGAATATATGATGGGAGGGTTCTCAAGGCTGTTGAGTATGAAGATATAAGCAAACTAGCCCAGTGACGATCAAATCATGGAATGCTTTATCTTCTGCTCTCTGGTCAGTATCAGGCCTCCACTAGAATAAACAAATTATGTGTTTCTCTGTTGCTCACACTGCATATAACAGCTTTGGTTTGTATCATGACTGTACTAAAATCTTTAGGGTAATTATTATTTTTCCCCCTTTCTATTAATGGTTTGGAGTTCTATTTTTTGATTTAGCAATGAACTTTTACCTTCAGATGCAGTTGATTATTGTATGATATAGCATATTATTTGGTAGATTACATTTGACTTGCTCAGTTATTCATGTTTAATTTGTTCCTGATCATTGACTTCTGCTGATTCTGGTTGTACTGCATTAGTAGTATTAGTGGCTGTTATCTTCTTATAAAATTTATGGTTAGCTGTTTGAAAAAATTATCATTACTATCCAGTATCCATTTGAGGTATCTGATGGACCCTGCCTTGACATGCACTCTTATTGGATTTTGCCTATAGATCTTTCCATTTAGCCCAGAGCTTGTATTCTTGACTGATGAGATTTAGCTTTGGTTGAATAATAGACTGTCTTCTTGCTGAATGTGCTGGATAAATATACACCTGGGACATTTAATTTTTCTACGAAAGATCGAATCTAAGAAGTCAGGAGGCAGGAACAACTTTTGGTTTGAGACCAATGACTGTAATGCCAAGACATATTTCTGCAAGCAGTAAATAGGCTCCAAAAGGTTGAGGAGAAGAAAACTCCAACTAAAGATTCATTATTCCTTTTAGTTAGGCAGGCTACCTAGTATTACCATCTGGCCAAGTTATATGGTTGCTTTAGGTTTTTTATATTTGTATTTTAATTTAATGTGTCACCAGATGCCTATGAGAATTTTTGTAGAGCCTTTCATAGGCATTAGCAGTCAATCGTAGCACCTGCACTTAGTGGTTTGACATACATGCTATGAAAAACTGAAGTAATTAATTTTAATGTGTCACCAGATGCCTATGAGAATTTTTGTAGAGCCTTTCATTGGCATAGAAGCCAATCTTAGCACCTGCACTTAGTGGTTTTGGCATACATGCTATGAAAAACTGAAGTAATCATGTGATTTTTACAAAAGGTTTGTGCCTCTTCTATTAATGTACTGTTTCCAATTCATTCAAAAGTTCATCTACCAACCAATTAAAAGAGCCTGCAAAGAAGGAACCATTAGAAAACTAGCTCTCAGTAGTGCGTCTCCTTTTCCTTTTGGGAAATTAGTACAAGTATATTAGGCCCCTGTTTGATGGCCATTATTGAGAAAAAATGATGTATAGAATAGTGATTTTTTGGAGAATGCGTGGTTAAGAAGTATGGAAAACTTTTGGACTTACATGCAAAATATTTTATTGTGTGAATGTATAGTTGAAAATGAGTATGAGAATTAAAGAGTTTTGTTTTAAGGGGAGACGGGGCTAGAAGAGACCAGAGTGTAGGAGGATTAGACTAAACTGCTGTATGTAAAAGGCTATTGCACATGACAAGAAATATATCTCCCTTTTTCTTTGGAAAGGAATACAAGCATATTGTAACAGATTACAAGGACTAGTCTAAACTGTTGTTCTTAAAGGCTATTTCCAACTCTATTTGCAGATCATTTCTTGTCCAATATATATTTTTCAGCCAGTGAGGTCACTTGAATGGGTTCCATTTAATAAGCATATATTATATTTTATTATTTGTTTAGTTAAATGATATTTACTTTCTCTCTCCCTCTCTTGTGTAAAGTTGTTCTCCATAATGTTTCAGTTTTAGTAAATGCGATGAAGCTGCTATTCTTAATAACATACTATAGTTGTTTTGTTTCAACATTGTACAATGGGATGTGCCAATATCTTTGTGCACTTTTTGATTTATAAAACAAACAAATTGCCTACAAAATTTCAGTGGCCAGTATGCCATTCTCGCACTTCAACCACCGAAAGGCAATCAGATTGAGAGAACAAGAGATGTAGAATTTTATGGCACACTCTAAAGAAGGGAAATCAAGTGTAGGATTATTAACGATATCCTGCCTGGAAAGAGCATCAATAATAATTTCCTTGACACGGTGGTACAAAGTGCTTTGAGCTTCATTTATAAATTGTGCTTTGCCGTTCTTTACCTTCTATGCATATCCACTTGCTAGTGATTGCGCAATCATATCTGGCCAGTTTTGTGTGTGATTCATGTGTCATTTATTCAAGTTTTCAAAACTTGTGGTCTGTGATTGAAATATTTTGTTGGTTATAAGAATCTTTGTGGTTAGTTGGAGATTTTATGGATTGCATGTGTTCATTGAGGAACTCTTGTAATTTGAAAAATGTAATATATCCTCTGATGTGTCGGATGACTAGATTGACCTTTTTTTTTTTTTTTTTAATACTTGGCCTTTTGTTTTCATCTAATAAGGCTTTGTGGAGCAGGGTTCAAGTTTTTGGTTTACAATGCAAAACTTGATTTATTTAATTCAATACATGTAGGCTTCATTTCAAAAATCTAGAAACTGAGGAATTTCTTTGTAGTGGTGGCAAAAAAGCTCGTCGGCTCGGGTTCGGCTCGGAAAAAGCTCGAGCCGGGCCCGCCTCGGGCTCGGTTACAACGAGCCGAGGCTCGGGCCGAGCCTCATTTTTTTTTGTCGGGCTCGACTCGAGCCTAAAAAAGCTCGGCACAAAAAGCTCAAGCCAAACTCGAACTTTTTTTATTTAATTTATAACATGTAAAAATTGTACAAATTTTAAATTTTTTAAGTAAAAAATGTAGATTTGACATAAAAATAAAATAAAACCCGAGCCGGCTCGGTTCGGGCTCGGCTCGGCCCGCTAAGGCTCGGGCAGAAAGCTCGGGCCGAGCCTCATTTTTTTTTGCCCGGCTCGGGCCAAAAAAAGTTCGGCCTAAAAAAGGTCGGGCTCTTTTTTTTTCCGGCTCGGGCTTGGCTCGGCTCGTTGCTACCACTATTTCTTTGTCCTGGTTATTTTGGAGCAAATCAATCATAGGAATGGCAAAGGAGTTTGTCGGCTCGGACGGCCGGGAAAAGCCCGAGCTGGCTTGGGGCTCTTGGGCCTAGCCCAAAATTCGGGACTTGGCCTGAGCGTAGGCCATCCGAGCTAACCCGTAAACGGGCCATTTTTGGCCTGTATTATTGCCTGTAAAAAGCAGACAGCTGTGGCAACGAGCCGAAGCTTGTGGCTTGTGTGCGGCCCAAAAAAAGAAGATTGGGCTTTTTTTTGCACCGAGCTAAAGCCCGACCAAAATTTTAAGGCTTGGCTCGGGCTTCTCCGAGCTGATTCATGGGATTTTTTTTTTTTTTTTTAATTCGTTAAATTCTAAATTCTTTTAAACAATGTAAATTTTGTGCAACTCCTCGACCACCATGCTGTTAATTTTTCTTGAAGGTACAATTTTGCACATTTCTAGTCCTTCAAATAAATTAGAGCCTGCAATATGTCTTTTGATGGTTCATTTGACAAAATTCTAGTACCTTAATTAAATGCAGTCTCAGAAGTTATTGTAGACACCGGAGGTGTTAGTTGATAATGTGCAAATTTTTATACACTTAGATATTATTGCCTTTTGTTACACCCCCATTAAGATAGATCAGAATTCTCTATTTCTTGTGGTCGTAACATACTAAGAACTTTCGCACACATATACGTAAATAACTCAAAAGGCATTTCAAAATTTGTATCGCTGTAGATATGGATTAACTAGAACTAAGTGAGGGAGCACTTGTATTGGAGTTTTAAAATCCTATAAATCCTTTGAATTCACTGAAGCATTTCTTGTAAAGGTTCTTTGGGAACTAGAACTGTTATGACCTCACTTTTCAGCATAATATTTATACATTTCACACGTAATAAAGATCCTATATTTACATGTGATAATTTCACATTCAAATTATTTGAAGTTTTCTTTAAAATAGTTTTAGTGCCCATTAAATTAAGTCCATGGTCCATCATCGAGGCTAAAAGAAATAAATAGAGCAACTCTTCTCAATATTTGTGAAATTTTAACGTTATAGACAAGTGCCTCGCCACTCCCCTGCCCCGCCTTAGACGGGGGTGCAGTATGTGGGGTGCCCCGTTTCCTGTCCTTTTTCTTTTTCAAAAATTTCTGGTTAGATAATTTTTTTTAAAATTTGTAGTTAATTATTTTTTTCTTCACGGGACGGATTCGAGGTAGGGCACCCTCACCCCGCCCCGCCAATCCGTGGGGTTGGGGAAGGGCGAATTTTTTTGCCATCGCTATTTGTATAGAAATTAGTAATTGAGTGTATTTGATTGATTTAATTTTCAACTTAGAAAATATTATATTTGTCAATTTTTTTATTGGTAGGTAGATGATAGAGGGAGAGAAAGATAGTGAATTACCGGGAAAACAAAAAATCATCACTCTCTAAAGAAAATATTTTCCTTTTTTTCAAGGAAAATATGGTCACGTAATTAAAAGTAGAGAAATATTTCTCATGGAAAAATTTGTTAATCAAATAGCACAAAAATAGGAAGTTAGGTAAAAAAACACATTTTTCATGAAAAATATTGACAATCAAGCGCATCCTAAAAATGGATTGAATTGTGACATTATATTTCCTAGTAGAATAATGCTATTTAGCAGGGGTGACATTATATGGAGTGAATTGTTTCAATAATCATCCAACTTATATCATGGTCACGGACTACTCATTAAACTTTAAAGTGCTACATATTGCTTGAACTTTGTCCGTTTGCATTCCGTTCTTCACCCTCAAAAGTCCGTTCGTTGATGTGGCTAACGAAAATATGACGGGGCAAGTTACGGCCTTTTAAAAAATGGCAACTCAACGAAACTATTGTTTCATTACTCATCCAACTTTCACTTGGACATAGTACTCATCGAACTTACCCATGTTAAAAAAAATTGCAACTCAACAACACTTAACTCACCAAGATCACCATATGTGAAATGTGACTTCCATGACCCCATCAACTTCTTTAAAACACAATATAGTGTCCCTAATGATTCTCTTAGAAATATTATTTTTCCAGTTCGAACGTTTATTGTGTAAGAAATAGGTTTCAATCTGAAACTGAAACTCTAAAGCATAACTTGTTTGGTTGGAATGTTTACCATATATGAAACACGACTTCCACACCTCATAAATTTCTTTAAAATCCAATAAGGCGTCTCCAAACAAATTATGTTTCAGAGTTCAATTTCAGATTGAAACCTATTTTTTTGCACTGTAAACGTTCGAATTAGAAAAATGATATTTTTAAAAGAATCATTGGAGAAGCTTTATTGGGTCTTAAAGAAGTTGATGGGGGCCGTGGAAGTCACGTTTCATATATGGTGATTTTGTTGAGTTGCAATTTTTTTAACATTTGTAACTTACCACGTGGAATTTTTGTGCGAACATTAGGAATGAAGGGAACAAAATATAGCGGATGATGAATGTAGTGCAACATTTCAAAATTTCAAAGATGAGTGACCATTGTGAAGCATTTTGAAGTTCAATGAGTGAACCATGACCAAGTGTAAGTTAGATGAGTAATGAGGTAATGAGTAATCGTAACTTGCCGTGTTAGATTTTCGTTAGCCAAGTCAACAAATAATGTAACACATTTTTGAGGGTGATGAACGAAGTGCAAACAGACAAAGTTCAGTGAATACTGTGAAGAACTTTAAAGTTTAATGAATAGTCCGTGACTATAGTATAAGTTGGGTGATTATTGAAACAATTCACTCCATTATATGATATGTTTAATTAAATGTGAAATTATATTAATCATTTAATTATATTTTTTTTTGTATAATTACATTTTGTGTCACTTAAATTTGTTATTTAATATAGTAATGTTAAATAGCATTACTCTAGGCTCTTGTTTGTCATCCATTTTTTCAATTTTTTTTCTCAAACTTATTTTCAATAGTATATTTACATAATAAAATATTTTGTACGTAAACTTAAATTTTTTCTCACTCTTAGCATTTGTTTGATTCCCATTTTTTTCTCTTCTTTCCTATTACACATTATTCTATAAAATAATATTACACGTAAATCAATTTTAATTTTTATTTTTTAACAATACATTCTCCACTGATCTACTATTTCAAAATACATTCTAACCCAAAAAATAGGGCTCAAACATGTCATTAATAACATATTTTCATAAAATTATTATTCCAAAATTAAAATGGCTACCAAATAAAGGCTTAGCCCCTGTTTGAGTCACATTTAAATTTTCATTATTATTCTTCTACTCATTTCACAATAGTTTAGTTTTCATATGTAAACACAAGATTTTTTGTCAAAAGAAATAATTAGTTAATGATATTATTTTATCAAGCATAATTTTTCAAGAAAAGAATATGGTAATGTTACATCAAATTTAATTGAAGTATGAATATGAAAATAGCCCTTGTTTGAGGTCCATTTTTTTTTCCCATCAAATTGTATTTTTGAACAGTGATTTGACCGTATTATAATTACACATTCTTCAATAAAATAATATTACACTTAAACTAAAAATTTTCCTTATTTCTTTAAAAAAATCCTTATTTAGGAAAAATTGAAGCAACGGTCTCAAACTTTTTAATATTTTGTAAACTTTACCTTAACCTTCAATTTGTATTATCAACGGTTCCAAACCTTTGAAAATTTAGCACTTGGAGTCCAAAATGACGGAAAATGTGAGTTTCACTGTTAGTTGGCTTGAAAAATGGAACTAATTGAATATTTTGACCAAGGTATTCTCGTCAATCACATATTAACAATTAAAATAATTAAATTAAAACCCAAACAGAAAAAATAAACCCCCCTAGAAATCCATCTTTGTCTTCAACTTACCTATCCCTAACCCAACCACCCTAAAATCAAATCGATTTCAAACCCACTATACACATAGCCACCATCACCACCCACTTTAAATTTGTATGAATATTTCTACACTTAAAAGTCTATTAACCTTTGAATTTCCCAGACAAACAACAATAGGTTCCTGTACTAGGTAGCGAAGAAATTGTCGAAAAATTTGAATGAAAAGATGATGCCGAAAAACATCATCACCTACATACACCCACCTAAAGACCAATGGTCTTCATTTCGAGACAGAATCTGCACACAAAACTCATATAAAATGCTATAGTGATAGTGTTCACACAATCGCATCGAATTTCCATCTCACTCTGATATTGATTTTACAAGTAGTATTGGAAGTAGTAATTAAAGTGTGGGCTGCTATAGAATTGATTGCGACTAATGTGGAAATAGTGAACTGAATCTGGGTTTGGATTAGTTTCTTTATTTTGTCTGTAGATCTTGGATTGTATGTTTTCAGATGTAGGATTTGTTTGTTAAAAAATTGGATTTTTTCTCTTAGGGTTTAGTTTTTAGCTCCCTTCAATGGCTACCTCTTATCCTCTGCCTGTCACTACTGCCCGATGAATTTTCTTGTACATGTGTATATGGATTTGAATGTGTATGTGGCTAGGTGGGTAGAACTCGATCGAATCCATCAAAATCGTCCAAATCGAACCAACTCGACTAGTTTGGATCGATTTTTTTGTTGTTTTTACACGGGTTGGATGGGTTGGCTGTGTAAGTAGGGTCGAGTTATGTGTTAACTTATGAAAATCGAATAAACCCGTCCAATCCGACTCGCCTACTTTAAAAAAGAAAACGAAAAGAAACAAAATGCCTAAAAAGTAAAATGAACCTAAAAGGTACGAGTGAATAGTCTAATTATAATTATCTTGGTGCATTTTCGAGGAGGAGCTCACTGTCATTCCCACAAGAAATGTAGTATAAGTTTTTCATGTTATGTTAAATGCACTTTATTTTTTGTAGGGTCGATTAACGATGAATAAGATAAGAGATAATTTTATTTATTTACTTACTTACTATTTAATCTTGTCTATTCGAATTTAATATGATATAAAATTGGATGACTTTAATCTTTATTGATAAGTTGTCAAAAATCGACCAACCCGACCCAACCCGACCAATACTTGATTGTGTTGGGTTGGATTTGGTTTCAACATTTACACGTGTTGAGTTGTGTTAATTTTGATCAAATCGATCATGTTGGGTTGGATTTAGGTTGAGGTAAAAACTGATCCAACCCAACCCATACCCACCCCCTATACGTGCCGGTGCTTTGTTTTGCAGATTATGTGGTGATATATTGATAGTTTTAATTGAATGGTTCATTGATGGTTCGATTTGGTGGGAGATGGTAGGAGAAAAGGAAGAATTGGTGAACAATGTGGTGGTGGAGGTGGTGATGATGGCTGTGGGTCTGGTGAGTTTTCTGGTTGATTTGATTTTGGGGTGGCGTGGCGTGGCGTGGCGTGGCGGAGTGGTGGCGTGGGATGGGTGAAGGATTTTGGGCTAGATTGGGTTGGGGAAGCAGATTTTTTTCTTTCTTCTTTTTGAGTTTACATTTAATTATTTTAATTATTAATACGTGATTGACGAAAACGCCTCTATTTAAATTGGTTAGAATATTTAATTTTTTCATTTTTCAAGTCAACTAATAGTGAAACTCACAATTTCCATCATTTTGGACTTTAAGTGCTAACTCTTGAAATGTTGGGACTGTGGGTGGTACAAATTGAAGATTAAGGTAAAATCTCCAAAATATTCAAAGGTTTGGGACCGCTGCTGCAATTGTCCCTCTAATTCATGTTAAGGTAGGGGGGAGTTGGGTAGTTTATCGGTGCAATTGGTTTGGTCATCCGTCATCTACCCTAACCACACGTCATTAATTGCTTATTCATGCCTCAGTGAACTTCTTCACCTTCATATAAATCGCCTCTCTTAGCTAAATCCAACTCCATATATTTAATACTGAGTAGATCTTGAACAAAAAAAATACTGGGTTTCTCTTCAATCTTGAAAGAAAGATGAAGGTCGTAATCACGACTCGTAGCGGCAGAGAACTCATAAAGGGTGGCCTTGAGTTCAGCGATTCTGTGAGTTTCTTGAATTTTCCTCAAATTGTCCTATTTGTCTCTTAATTAGAGTTCAAATCTTGATTTTGGGTATGTGTTTGTTGTTTGTGTTAATGCCTTAAAGAATAACATGGGCATGGTTCTGATTGTGCTTTGGTTTTGTTTTGTAGGCTACTGTGGCTGATCTGCAGGAAGCAATTCACAAACGAAGTAGGTTATTACCACGTTTGTCATTGCTCTATGTTAAGATTTTTTCTTCAAGGCTTTGTATCATACGTTGAATATTCTGTCTTGTTTGTAAGATTTGCTCAAGGTAGTTGTTGGGAAAATACGTGTGACTTCCCAGTAGCAATGATGAGAGAACGCTCTTATAATTTATGGAATTATGAATGGAAAATGCTAAATGTGCAAATTTTTGTTCCAAATTGACATGATGACTGCTCAATTCATGAATTTTGAAACTGTGAATCAAAGTTTACCACCATCAGTATATATTACTTTGTTTATATATTTATTTGTACACATCACTATTTCTTTTTGGAACCCCTTTATTTCTTAGAAAATGAATTCTTTTTCTCACGTCAATCTTATTCAATGGAGCGCAAAGGATATAGCTTCTTTGATAATTTGTAGCTCATAAAATAATATAGATGAGTTTTAGCCAGATATCAGTTAGGTTAAATTGTTATAATTTGTTGAAGGTATTTGCTAGGAGTGTTTATTTGGAAATGTGTATTTACTGATCATGTTTTTGGTGTGCTATATTTTATTCAATCAAGGCACGAATAATAATTTTAAACCGCAACACAATTATAAGTGAACTAGACTCACTTTCCTTTTGCTTCTGGTTGTTAATATTTGGCCCTGATGTATGTTCTTTGTTGATTGAAGCACATACTCTGTGTTCTTGAGTGGAAGAACGGTATTACTAGAGGAAGATTGTTCACACCTGTGGTTAAAGCTCGATGTACTTCTTTGTGAATAGTAGCATCCTCAAATTTAATTATTCCTTCTTCTGCAAGTATAATACATAGAGAGGAACAGGATTCTCACTATAAAATTTCATGCACTTTATATAGACTAAAAGCGTGATAAATCAGAAAAATAAATGAAGTAAAAAGAAGAGGGCAATCGAAAAAAAGGTAAGCTCCAAGGCTTAAGAACTCCCACATAGTGCTTGCATTTCTATGTACAGGGTAGTACTCTTGGAAAGATAGAATATCACTGCGTGAATATAACATTAAGTTACGAATGTAACTCCAGGGGTATCGGGCCTGCCCACTTATGATCTAAGCTTAGCTCCCATGTCGGGATTTCTTCCGACCTGTATAGGCAGATGGCTATAATACGAAGTTAGGCTCTTGGTTATTGAGCAGAGAATTAGTCAACTCCAACCAGCGAAAAGGAAAAACAGAACTACTCCAGCTTCATAGCGATCGATGACCCTAAACAAAGTTCAAGAAGCGTTGAAGAGTGGTGAACTCTCAAAGGAAAGAGGGAAACGAGGGCCTAAATAGTTGGACGAATGCTGACTCTCTGTCTAGCTCAAGGAGAGGGCTTTCTAGTTCAAGAAGCGTTGAAGAGTGGTGAACTCTCAAAGGAAAGAGGGAAACGAGGGCCTAAATAGTTGGACGAATGCTGACGCGCTGTCTAGTTCAAGGAGAGGGCTTTCTTTAAATTAGGGGAAGGATTTATAGGGGAGAGTTTAGGATGGTTTCCGAACGAGAGCCTGTATCTTTTTCCGGAGGTGCTAGGACTCTGAAAATCTGATGCCAAAGCTAGAGCTATTAGAGTATAAAAGGAAGACTCCCAACCTTTCTTTGTTTTCAAGCAGTTCCCCTGATTAAGCGTAATTAGTTCAAAAGAGTAGAGATGAAAAGTTTGAATGCTAAGAACCAGTCAGATGCCCACGATCTTTTCAGTGCTTCTTTTTGATCCATAGATATAAAGTAATGGTTTTAATAAAAACTTGTCTTCAAAGCAAATATGTTCTTTGAGGTTTTTCAATAAGTCTTTAGACACACAAAAGCAATTGATCTCTTTGAGTTGTGGCCTGTGGGTGAGGAGCAGGGGACAGTGGATATCTGTTATCCATAAGATTATGCAGTCATGTAGAAATTATTAGAAATTCTCTTCTATCAACTGCAATTTCCTAGTAGATATTTTAGTTCCTCTGGTTCTTTCTTAAATACCGACCTTCGTCTCATGTTGTTTAACACATTTTGCATGCATAGGCATGTCAGGATATCAGCAAATGCAATTTAAGCATTCGAAGTTAGCAAAAGAAAATTGAAAGTAAGTCACAGATGCATATATAAAGCCATTTCAAACCATGTGAGAGAAAGTGGAGCGTAGATTTGATATTTCATATTGGAAATTGTTGGGCCGAGGAGCAACTTTTTATTGACTTCGTACCAAGAGGGGGTGTGGTAGATGGGAAGAGTATCTCTTTTCTCCGATTTTTGATGAATTAATAGCTTGCGTCCGATGATATATTTAAGAGCATAATCTTCTGTTGTGTGTCTTATGAATGCAGAAGATTGTTCTGTTTTATTTTGATTGCCACATTAATATGGAAACATCTTTAGAATTCTAAAGAACAACAGTGAATAGTTCTGTTAAGCTCAGCTGTATTTTTAAGCCTTTCAACTTTGACTTTGATTTGCTAATCTGTAGTTCTATGCTAGTAATTCTCAAACTTTCATGGATTTGTATTTTCTGTTGGTTGAAATGGAAACACACACACCAATATATATACATGTAGTTAATGAGCATGCATATGAAGACTTTCAGAATATTAGACTTATGTATGTGCTTGTTTTAGTTATAACAAGATAATTAACGTGGATGTACAAAAACAACCAGTGAATGCACCGTTTGTTAGGTCAGCTGGATGTAGCTTAAAGTTATGAAAACCCTTTGCCGTTGTCTCTGCTCTTGCTTTACAGAATTCTTTTTTTGTTCTTTCTTTTTGGGTTATGCATTTTTGCATACCGATGTTTTTAATTTAATTTAATGTGTTATGGCTACAGCCAAAAAGTACTATCCCTCTAGACAGCGATTGACCCTTCCTATTCCTCCTGGATCAAAAGAGAAGCCTACTATCCTTCAGTACAAGAAGAGTCTCAAAGAATACACTGATGGGAATGGAGACACTTTGACTGTTGTTTTCAAGGACCTAGGTCCACAAGTCAAGTACAGCACCCTTTTCTTCTGGGAATACTTGGGTCCTTTGATCCTCTATCCTATCTTCTATTACTACCCTGTGTACCGGTTTTTCGGCTACAAAGGGGAGCGTGTCATCCACCCCGTCCAGACTTATGCCTTGTATTACTGGTGCTTCCACTACTTCAAACGTATAATGGAAACCTTTTTCGTGCACCGTTTCAGCCATGCAACCTCACCCCTTTCCAATGTCTTTCGCAACTGTGCATATTATTGGAGCTTTGGTGCTTTTATTGCTTATTATGTCAACCACCCACTTTACACACCGGTAAATGATCTCCAAATGAAAATTGGGTTTGGGTTTGGGTTGCTTTGTCAAATTGCCAATTTCTATTGCCATATCTTGTTGAGAAAGCTCCGGGGTGCTGATGGTGGTGGAGGGTACCAAATCCCATGTGGCTTTTTATTTAACATCGTTACATGTGCGAACTACACAACCGAGATTTATCAGTGGCTAGGCTTCAATATTGCTACACAGACCGTAGCAGGCTATGTCTTCATGGTTGTTGCTGCCTCCATAATGACGAACTGGGCCCTTGCAAAGCACCATCGACTAAAGAAGGTAAATTATTATTTTCTTGTTCTTTTAAAATAAAGGATTCTACAGATGATTTGTCCCATCTTTGCTTAGACCTTGTGGACCCACTTGGGGTGACATTCTGCCTTGTCAATATGAGCCTAGGTTTTCTGCAAGTCAGCTTTCTTTGCTACGTCTTAATTGATAACTTATCTGATGGATAGAGGTCATGATCATCGCGATTGAGTTGCTTCCCTGTGGTTTACAAACAATATTTGATCTCCTCATTCAAGATTTCGTTAAAACATCTCTCTCATATTTTGATACTAGATTTAATAACTCAGTTTTCTAACTCCTCGATATGCAAGTAAAACTGTATCAGTTAAGAGCTATATGTGCAAGCTGATCTCCAATTGGCCTATGGCAGAGCAATAACTTGATACAAACTTTTTGAAGTTCAGTTTTGCATGTCTTTTATAAGAGTAATGTTATTTATCATCATAATGATGAAACATCGATGATGTGACAACCCATTATCCTTCACATTTCTCTCTTTCTTAAGACCACGTCTCCTCCTCTCTCTCATAACAATTGAACTATCAAATCTCATTATTCCACGTAGGTTGTCACATCATTGATGTTTCATCATCATAATGATAAATAGCATTACTCTTAATAATGATCAGGAGGCATTTCCATACTCAGTAATATGTCAACTATAGAGACCGTAGTTTGCTGTTAGTATGTTATTTCATTGTTTTTATTCTGTACTGTGTCTCATTCTTTTGCAGCTATTTGATGGAAAGGAGGGAAGACCAAGATATCCCCGACGATGGGTAATACTGCCCCCATTCCTGTAAACCCATTCCTGAAATTAAAGGCAATCATGCACTTGTTTTCTTGTGATTAAGTTCGAATTCAGCAGCATCATTGAAGGTCAAAAGAGATCATTACTCGTAAGAGATTTACTAATGGGTTAGATTTTTTCTCTCCTTTCATATTACAGCTTGCCATGAAAGATTGCACAGTGGCAAAACCCTGGCATCGCACCTCTCTCCTTTGGTGTAGTATCTTTCTAGGACTATGTTGGGATTTTTAATATGTGGAGTAATTCGGTTTCATTTTGTTGATGTTAGTGTTTTTATCATGACTGCTAAGCACACTAGATAATTTTGGTCCATGGAAACAATTCCTACAGTTGAATTGAAACTTGTGTTGATCTTGATTATTATGTGTGCAGTGACTGGATAACACTTGATCTGAACTATTTTATCGTAAATTATCTTTACATGTGACCATCCATACTAGATTGTGCATGAGAGAAGCGGTTCTGTCTGTGGAATGGGGAAACAGAGAATTCGGAATAGTTGATTAGCACTGCTCTAGTTTCCTACACACCTGAAGCGCGTGGTTTAGACTAGTTCATTGTATAAATATAAATGACGTGTTTGTTATGTTAAATTTGGTGGGATTGATTGAGGACAATAGACACGTGAACAAGAAATTGTTGTAATGCTCTAAATTAAACTAGTATGAGTGATGGTCTGTGCTGATGAACATCCTAGTGTAAAATCTGTACAGTTGTCTATGTTTGTACAGTTTTAACTGCTCAGAGAATCTTAACTAGCTGCATAATGACCTTAAAGGTAATTTGGAAGGACAAAGTGGAGTTCCTATTTGGCATAACTTTTGAGATTAAGAAATTACTTTTGGACATGGGCAAAAGATTTTTATAAAATAGTTAGTGAATACGGTTCACAGGTAGTCTGAAACTAGTGAAAAATTTTCTTCCTCGTCAACCTTCAAACGATCCTGGGCACTGGTTAGTCTTGTCGGACCAGGAAGAAATGATGCAATTGAATCTGTTGGAGGATGCAATAGATTGGAACTATTCTTGGTTTCACTATAAAACATAAACTAAACCAAACAGTATGATCTTATGACCGGTTCTTCAGGAGTGTTTTTGTTTATTTGTTTTGTTTTGGCTTATCACTTCGATTTTGATTCAAAATGTTCATGGTGGGAACGGATCCAAAAAATTTAGGACGCAGAGGCTGAAATTTTTAACAATTCTAAAAATTCAAATATTCATTTTCAATAGGAAGCTATCAGCAAAGCATGCTCGAGTGAAAGAAGTAATAGAAAGGAAAACAATCTGATAAAGACATTTCTTTACTTTTCAAAACCAATGAATACAATATGTTCCAATGAACGAGTAAATATCGTATTAAACTCTTATTTGAACCCTATTTTTTCATCAAAATATATTTTTAAACAGTGATTTGGCCATTTTTCAATCGCACATTCTTCAATAAAATAATATTACATGTTTTTTTTTTACCACACATTCTTCATCCTAACTCTATAACAAAATGTATTTTTTGAAAAAAAAAATAGGACTCAAACAAATCCTAAATTTTTCAATAAAGAATCCTGTTTCCTCAAACCCAAGTCAGAAAATTGACAAAGAAACCCCTTTATTCACATCAAATTTAAAAATTAAGCCATCAATTTAAAAACTTCAACCATAGACATATGATGCAAATTAGATATAAACAAATCCAGTGCAACCACGAGTGTCTTCACGTAAGAAATCGAAACAATTAAGTGAAGAATAAAACCCACAAGGTCCACAACTATTTCTTCATGACTAAACCATGAATTTATACCAGATAAAAAGAAAAACGAAAATTAGAACTCAATCTTTTTTTTCATTCAAAACACCTTTACCATTCTTCTAATTCAAGTTTCACAAAGGATTCTAGTACCTTCATCAAATAAATATTACCTAGAAAATGTAAAAACAAATATACATGAACGAGAAAGACAAACGACATACTTGAAATCGAAGCCGGTATGGCGCGGATGGGGACTGGTTGGCTGCAAACACCAACAGTGTATTCTGTACAGGCTATTTGCACATCATAAAATTGAACAAATAAGTTATAAGCAATTGAATTACCCAATATTTTTCAGACCGATGATTGAAGTGAAATGTCGACACCACAATGAACGAACCATTTCGACAACCTAAGTGGGCTATTTGTAGTAGCCTAATTCTATTAGTGTTGCTCATGGTCTAGCCCATTAATTGGATGACTTTAGAGTTGGAAGCCCATTAATTGGTACTTATTGGGCCACTTATCTTTGATTTAGAAGCCCACTTTGCTTGGCTCATAAGTGGGTCGGTTTTCTTATGTTTTGCCCTAGTGTGAATGTTGGAGCCATGAGAATTAGGAGAGAAGAGAGTTTCTTGCTTAGTGCTTCCTGTTGCTTTGTGCTATCTTCTCCTTCTTCTTTCTTAGCCTTTGTGGCTAGCTTGGGCCATCAAAACTTCACTCACACTCAACCTTTGTGGCACCTTGGAAGCAACCATTGGTGGTGTTGTTGATTTGGAGATTAGTTGTTCTTTGTGGTGTTTGTTTGGAGGTGAAATTGAGCTCGGTTTTGGTGAAATCAAAGGTCAATAATCTCACAAATGGTATCAGAGTGTAGTGATTATTTCCAGCCAAAACTGCTCCAAATCGAGCAAAAAAATATGGTGAAAAATTGCCCAATTTTTAGTGCGAAAAATCGGACCTGCAATTCAATTTTCCGACCAAACAAGAAAGCATTTGGGGAATCCAGGATCACCGGCATGACGAACAGACCGAGGAGATGCTGGGTCGACGACGCTGAAGCCTACACGAGGAGAAGAAGGGTGGCGCGTGCGGGTGAGTGGCGGGGATTCAGAAAAAGTTTTCTTCAGGCAGTTTGTTATATTTGATTTTGTGAACGTACTAATATTTATGGTTTAGTGTTTCAGGCTTTGCAGAGAAATATGGACGATTTTGCCCCTGCATTCATAATTCAATTGTCATTGCCACATTTGTTGGAGACTTTAGGGCTAATAGTGGTGGCCCTAAAGTGATAAGTTCGCTTCTCTCGAAATTTACGGATTCAGATAGGTCCGCTCTGGTAAATTGGCTTATCCCATTCAAATTTCAGCATTAATGCGTCATCGTGTGTGGTGACATTAGGATTGAGGTTACCATGAAGGGGTATACCCATTGCTTGTGCTAGAACTTTAGAAATTATTTGCTCTATTTGAAGTGTTGAATTTGATTGTAAGCTGGTAATTGCTTTTGTGCCGAAACTGTTGTTTAATCACTATGTGAGACTGCATTGCGTGAAAATTTTGAACTTTTTGCTTATATATCTTCGTGTTGCACTGATTATCGATTACCCTGTTAGAACACCCAGACTCGACCCGTTCGAACGTTCCCTTGATCTGAGATTTTGAGTCTCACGAAACCCTGAGAATCTATAACGGTGTATATTGTTGCCATATGATTACTTTGTGTGGCCTATCTGTGCAATTTTGGTTGTTCTGTTTTTCAAAATGTCTTCACATTTCGAAATTGGGATTTTCAAAGGGAAAAGAAATTTTTCGATTTGGCAACAAAGATGAAGGGTATTTTGATCTAACAAAAAGTTTCAAATGTCATTGACGGCAAATTTTCGAAAAACTTTACAGAAGCACAAAAAGAAGAATATGATGAACTTGCATACACTTCTATCATTTTTCACATGTCTGACACTATTTTGAGAAAAGTTGGAAAACTTGATTTTACGAAAGAACTTTGACAAAATTTGGAGGATTTATATTTGCTTAAATCTATTCCTAAAAAATTGTACTCGCTTGCAAGATTTTTTAGCTTTAAAATGGATCATTCAAAGGATCTTGATGACAATTTGAATGTTTTTAACAAGTTGGTTCAAGAAATTGTTAATTGATGTTTGAAATTTATAAGACCATTAATTCTATGCTTGAGTCATATAGAGATGTTAAGAATGCGATTAAGTATGGTATGTGCACCTTAACCCCCGAGATTGTCATCGATTCGCCCGTTCGAACGTTCTATTGATCTGAGATTTTGAGTCTCACGAAACCCTGAGAATCTATAACGGTGTATATTGTTGCCATAGGATTACTTTGTGTGGCATATCTGTGCAACTTTGGTTGTTTTGTTTTTCAAAATGTCTTCACATTTCGAAATTGGGATTTTCAAAGGGAAAATAAATTTTTCGATTTGGCAACAAAAGATGAAGGGTATTTTGATCTAACAAAAAGTTTCAAATGCCATTGACGGCAAATTTTCGAAAAACTTTACAGAAGCACAAAAAGAAGAATATGATGAACTTGCATACACTTCTATCATTTTACACCTGTCTGACACTATTTTGAGAAAAGTTGGAAAACTTGATTCTACGAAAGAACTTTGGCAAAAGTTGGAGGATTTATATTTGTTTAAATCTATTCCTAATAAATTGTACTCTCTTGAAAGATTTTTTAGCTTTAAAATGGATCATTCAAAGGATCTTGATGACAATTTGGATATTTTTAACAAGTTGGTTCAAGAAATCGTTAATTAATGTTTGAAATTTATAAGATCATTATTATGCTTAATTCTATGCCTGAGTCATATAGAGATGTTAAGAATGCAATTAAGTATGGTATGGACACCTTAACCCCCGAGATTTTCATCGATTCCCTTAGGAGTAAGGAAATGGAGATTAAAGTTGAAAAAGAAGATAAGATAAATGGTGAGTTGCATATGATGAGGAGCATAATGAATTTTAAGCAGATGAGTTTGAGTAGAGCTCAAAATTGTGGTGATTCGAGTAGTGACTTGAGTGATGATGGTGGTAAGAAGAAGAGCAAGAGTGGTGACAAATTCGGTAGTAGACGGTGTTACAGCTGTGGTAGTTCTGGACATTTCATAAGGGACTATCCCAAGAAGAAGGGTAAGATGTGGGGTGAGGCGAATTTGGCTACGGGGTCGAGTGATGACGTTTGTGAGCTTTATTGAGTGTAGCCCTAGTCTGCATGTGCATCCGTGTGTTATTCTTTCTGCATGTGAGTGATTGCCTAATTTGGTTGCGTGATTAGTTGTGCATTTTCAATGTGTATTGGTATGAATTAGAGTGATCTTATTACTTTGTGTGATTGTTTGCATGCATAGTGGGATTGTGATGCATTTGCGGTGTGTGGTATGTCTTTCGGTATGGTGGAGTATAGATGCCTATGGGTACATTGGTGATTTTGTACTGTGGGATGTGGAGTGTGGCATTTGGATCACAAGTGGGGATGTGATCAAATGTTGGAATCCTTTATCTGGAAGAGACCCTGATCAGGTGGAGTGCGAGAAAGACACTTCTATCACTTCTGTTAGGTGGAGACCCATTATCCGCTTAGGTTTGGAGAAGTGATGTGGTGATAGAGGATTATCCTGAGAACTTAGGATCTATAGAGATTTACCAGTTGACATGAGTTTGTTTGAGTGATTAGTCTAGTGAGTATGGTGGGCGATGAGGTGAGATATGTGTTCTCGAGGAATGAGCGAATGGGATTGGATAAGTGTGGTGAGATCTTCTTCGTGAGGTCATTTATACATTTGTTGCGTATGTGTTGGCATGTTGATTGACTTGGTGTTAATCTGTTGTTCTGTGTGAACATGTTTTGAAAAGATCCGTGTTATCATATATGATATCTCCATCACATGCTTATTTGCTTTTGATTGATTGCTGTGCTTATCTGCTTCTACTTGGGTGTTCTTGATCTTAGCCCAGATGAGTACATAAAGTAGGTATGTATGTGTTTCGGGTATGAAAACGAGGTAAGGTCAGTGATACCAATTTTATTGGTTACCTTGACTGTGCAAGTATAAACTGTGTGTTTTGGTTGCTTGCAGATTTATTGTGATCAAGGTGGAGATTTGTTAGGTTTTTGATACCCAATAAATTCAAACGATGATGTTAAATCAGTTTTATAGTTTGGATAGGTTTCATAGGCCTCGGCCGATGATTGAAGTGAAATGCCGACACTACAATGAACGAACCATTCCGACAACCTAAGTGTGTCATTTGAAGTAGCCTAATTCCATTAGTGTTGTTCATGGTCCGGCCCATTAATTGGATGACTTTAGAGTTGGAAGCCCATTAATTGGTACTTATTGGGCCACTTATCTTTAACCTAGAAGCCCACTTTGCTTGTCTTATAAGTGGGTNGAGTAGAATGATATTTAAGCAAATGAATTAGGGTAGAGTTCAAAATTGTGGTGTTTCGAGTAGTGACTTGAGTGATGATGGTGGTAAGAAGAAGAGCAAGAGTGGTGACAAATTCGGTAGTAGACGGTGTTACAGCTGTGGTAGTTCTGGACATTTCATAAGGGACTATCCCAAGAAGAAGGGTAAGATGTGGGGTGAGGCGAATTTGGCTACGGGGTCGAGTGATGACGTTTGTGAGCTTTATTGAGTGTAGCCCTAGTCTGCATGTGCATCCGTGTGTTATTCTTTCTGCATGTGAGTGATTGCCTAATTTGGTTGCGTGATTAGTTGTGCATTTTCAATGTGTATTGGTATGAATTAGAGTGATCTTATTACTTTGTGTGATTGTTTGCATGCATAGTGGGATTGTGATGCATTTGCGGTGTGTGGTATGTCTTTCGGTATGGTGGAGTATAGATGCCTATGGGTACATTGGTGATTTTGTACTGTGGGATGTGGAGTGTGGCATTTGGATCACAAGTGGGGATGTGATCAAATGTTGGAATCCTTTATCTGGAAGAGACCCTGATCAGGTGGAGTGCGAGAAAGACACTTCTATCACTTCTGTTAGGTGGAGACCCATTATCCGCTTAGGTTTGGAGAAGTGATGTGGTGATAGAGGATTATCCTGAGAACTTAGGATCTATAGAGATTTACCAGTTGACATGAGTTTGTTTGAGTGATTAGTCTAGTGAGTATGGTGGGCGATGAGGTGAGATATGTGTTCTCGAGGAATGAGCGAATGGGATTGGATAAGTGTGGTGAGATCTTCTTCGTGAGGTCATTTATACATTTGTTGCGTATGTGTTGGCATGTTGATTGACTTGGTGTTAATCTGTTGTTCTGTGTGAACATGTTTTGAAAAGATCCGTGTTATCATATATGATATCTCCATCACATGCTTATTTGCTTTTGATTGATTGCTGTGCTTATCTGCTTCTACTTGGGTGTTCTTGATCTTAGCCCAGATGAGTACATAAAGTAGGTATGTATGTGTTTCGGGTACGAAAACGAGGTAAGGTCAGTGATACCAATTTTATTGGTTACCTTGACTGTGCAAGTATAAACTGTGTGTTTTGGTTGCTTGCAGATTTATTGTGATCAAGGTGGAGATTTGTTAGGTTTTTGATACCCAATAAATTCAAACGATGATGTTAAATCAGTTTTATAGTTTGGATAGGTTTCATAGGCCTCGGCCGATGATTGAAGTGAAATGCCGACACTACAATGAACGAACCATTCCGACAACCTAAGTGTGTCATTTGAAGTAGCCTAATTCCATTAGTGTTGTTCATGGTCCGGCCCATTAATTGGATGACTTTAGAGTTGGAAGCCCATTAATTGGTACTTATTGGGCCACTTATCTTTAACCTAGAAGCCCACTTTGCTTGTCTTATAAGTGGGTTGATTTTCTTGTGCTTTGCCCTAGTGTGAATGTTGGAGCTGTAAGAATTAAGAGAGAAAAGAGTTTCTTGCTTAGTGCTTCCTGTTGCTTTGTGTTATCTTCTCCTTCTTCTCTCTTAGCCTTTGTGGCTAGCTTGGGCTATCAAAACTTCACTCACACTCAGCCTTTGTGGCACCTTGGAAGCAACCATTGGTGGTGTTGTTGATTTGGAGATTGATTGTTCTTTGTGGTGTTTGTTTGGAGGTGAAACTGAGCTCGATTTTGGTGAAATCAAAGGTCAATAATCTCACAAGGGTGATTACTTTTTAGAAACATTAAATATTATCCGACCTGCGATGCGTGGATTGACATCTAGGAGAGGATGCCTCAACCATCGGCATGAGAGTACATATCTTTCCATCCAAAGGTTAGTATTACATCTTTTCTACTATAAAAATTAACACTTAGTGTCATTTCAAGGTAATGCAACTTAAATACTCAAATTATAAACTTGCTTTCATTACTTTCTCTACATACACTCCGGGATCCAGCCCTTTTTACTTAGTGGTTCACGTCATTAGTACATCCCACATCCAACATATAATTATCCTCGACTGATTTGACCATTAGAATGCTCGTGGCTGCCTCCCCTACCATTGGAGAAGACTACATATTACTTACGGTTTGTCCAAGTGCCATTCCAAGGTAATGCAACTTTATATACTTAAACTATGAACTCACTCTCATTATTTTCTCTACATACATTTTGGGATCTAACCCTTTTTACTTAGTGGTTCACGTCATTAGTGCGTCCTACATCCAACGTATCATTATCCTTGACTGATTTGACCATAAGAGTGCTTGTGGTTGCCTCCCCTACCATCAGTGAAGGCTACGTATTACTTACGGTTTGTCCAAGTGTGCAAGAGAAGAGCTTACATGGACGTAAGAAGAGTCGAGATCTGTTGATCATGTTAGCCCTACAAAATCGAGGCTAACAAACATAATCAGATCTTACTGACAAATACTAATACATGTACATTTGTACCTATTGAACAATAGCTTTAGTGTTGAGAATTATCGTACACGCGAGACGCACGAGGATGTTCGGGTTTGAATATCTGAAAATCAAGTTAAGAGCATCTCAAAGAGGGTTTTTATAAATTTATAAAGAGCATTTTATGCATAAAAAATAATATTTTTAAATTTAGAGAGTAGTTTTTTAACGCACTCGAACATTGCACTTGAACGATACTCTCAAAGCATGGTTATTCTTTCACCACCTCTGCAGAGTGGAAAATTGTGAGAGACATTAAAGAAAAGTTAGCTTACATTGCCCTTGACTATGAGTTCTTTGGAGAAAATCTATAAGTTGCTTAGGTGATTGCCATTAGCGTTGAGTACTTCCGATTTCTTGAGGTTCTTTTCTAGCCTTCAATGATCAGAATGGAATAAGTGGACATTCAAGCAACCAAATACAACTCCATATGAAGTGTGATGTGAATATTGGGAATGACCTTGACGGTAATATTGTACTTAGTGGTGGTTCAACCATGTTTCCAGGCATTGCTGACAGAATGAGCAAGGAAATTATAGCCCTAGCTCCAAGCAGCATAAAGATTAAGGTGGTTGCACCTCCTGAAAGGTAAGACAGTGTATGGATCGGATGCTCCATCTTGGCATCCTTCAGCACCTTCCAGCAGGTTCGTACATTGGCTCGAAACATTTTCTATACATGTGATGCTTAGCGTAAAGTTTCTAAATGAGTTGTTTTTCTTATCTATTCTATAGATGTAGATTACAAAGGCTGAACACGATGAGTTTGGTCTATCGATTGTGCATAGAAGTGCTTCTAATTAAAACAATAGATAGGAAGGAAGTGGTTTCTCATACTAGAGATGTCAAGATGGGCGGACCGGCCCGTAATTCGGAGGCCCACCCGGAGATGAACGAGCCCGTAATTCGGCCCACGAACTGAGTGGACCGAATCACGGGCCAACCGGACCTGGAACCGGTCCGGTCCGGTCCCGTATACCCAGGCCAACGATTTTTTTTAGAAAAAAAATAAAAAACAAAAAAAAATTAAAAAGCCTGCAGCAGGCAGGCAGGCATTTTTTATTAAATAAATAAATAAAAAATTGACCGTTCCATTATTGCCTGCAGCAGCAGGCTGCTGCAGGCCAATTCAATTTGGACTGTTGAAAAACGGTCCAAATTGAAATTGGAACGGTCATATGACCGTTCCAATTAATTTTTTTTCTTATTTTTATTTTTATTTTTTCAAATGGTAATAATTTTTTTTTCTATAAATTGTGGTATTGTGAAGTGAAAAAATAGCAAAATCTTAATCTCTACTCTCTTACAATCTACAAGTTTGAAATCTCTATTTTCTCATTCTCCCTTTTGTTAAAGTGTTATGGATTCTCACGATTTTTCTTCAAGAAATGTCAATTTACATGATAGTTGTTCTCCAATAAATTTGGAAGATGATAATGATTCAAATATTGGATCTTCTCAACAGCGAAGGAATAAAAAGCAAACATCTGATGTTTGGGAAATCTTTACAGTAGATGAACCAAACAAAAGAGCAATATGCACTATTTGCAGAAAGAGTTATGCATGGGTGAAAGGTCAAGGCACGGGCACTTTGCGAAGACACAAAGATAAACACATGAATGAAAGAGGGCATTTGGATACTAAACAAGCTCAAATTACTTCTTTTACTAATTCTGGTGGAACAGTTACTTTTTCTAATTTTTGTTATTCGCAGGATCGAATGAGAGTAGGAATGTCTGAATTTTTGACAGCAAGCGAGATGCCTTTCACTTTCGCAGAAGATCGATACTTTGAGGAGTTTATGCAAAAGTATGTTCAACCCGCTTATCGGTCTGTAAGTAGAAATACCGCTCGCTCAGATATTTTGAAATTATTTCATACAATGTCTGAAAAATTAAAAACTGAATTTAACAATTTTGATGGAGTTATGTGTTTTACATCTGATTGTTGGTCTGGACGTAATCACAATGGTTATGCATGTGTCACTGCACATTTTATTGATAATAATTGGTTACTTCACAAAAGAGTTATTGCTTTTCGCTTACTTGAATATCCACATAATGGAGTAAATTTGTGTGAGAATTTATTACAGGTTTTTAATGAATTTAATGTATTGAACAAATTATTTAGCATTAGTTTTGATAATGCTAGTGCAAATACTGCATGCATTGAACTTTTGAAAAGGACACTTAATCCATCATTTCACGCTAAATTATTTCATATGAGGTGTGTATGTCATATATATAATTTAGTAGTGCAAGATGGTTTAAAATTAATAACACCACAAATTTCAAAAATTAGAGAAGCTATTAACTACATTTCTTGTTCAGATTCTAGACTACAAGAATTTGGAAAAATTTGTAAAAATCTTGGATTGAGGAGAAGAAAATTTATTGATGATATTCCAAATAGGTGGAATTCAACATTTCTTATGTTAAAATCTTGTGTTGGTTATACAGATGCTATTAATGCTTTCGTTAATTCAAAGCAACATCAATTTCATATAGATGATTTTGATTGGAACATTGCATTTAAAGTCATGAAATTTTTGAAACCATTCTATAAAGCAACAAAATCTAGTTCCGGAGTTTATTATCCAACAAGTAATCTTGTGCTTTTACAATTTGTAGAAATTGCAAATCAATTTTCAAGTCATAAAGACGATCCATTTTTCTATGATATTGTTTGTACAATGGAGGACAAGTTTCGAAAATATTACGAAAATATGCCAATGATTTTTCCAATTGCAGCTGTAATGGATCCTCGTATTAAATTTTTTGGAGTTCAGTGTGCTATGGACCAACTTTCTGAAACTTTATCTTTCAATATAACTATTACAAATCGGGAAATAGAATGTTTCATTAATGAAATGTACAATAGTTATGCTATGAAATATGGTCATAATGAAAATGTTCCTTCTAATACGAGTTCTGCTACGACTTCTAAAGGTAAAAGTTCTTTCTTTTCTTTAATAGCCAAGAAACGCAATGTGTCTTTTGCTTCATCTACTAGTTCATTTTCAAATGACAATGTTACACCAGCTGAATTAGAAAGATATTATCAATTTGATCACTACAGTTTAATTCCACAAGACGAGGTTGACAACTTAGATATTTTACAATGGTGGAAGTTAAATGAATGGGCATATCCAATATTATCAAAAATGGCCCGAGATCTACTAAAAGTTCCAGTCTCAACAGTGGCATCGGAATCTGCTTTTAGTGCAGGTAACAGAGTGCTAGATGAAAGAAGATCAAGACTTAAAGAAGATATTTTAGAAGCTCTCATCTGCGTGAAAGATTGGTTATTTGCAGATAGAAGAATGCAAGATAGAGTTGCTGACAATATTGCTTAAGACTTTAAAAATCTTACCATAGATAAATAGAATCCGATTTGTAATGACGAAATTATAGTTAAGTAGGTGCTAACCTAGTTGGGATGTACTTTAACTATAAGTTTATAAATAGGTAAAATATTATTCGAAAAAATGTAAGTTTTATGTTATTGATGTAAAATTTATTTTTATGTAACTTTTATCGATTTTCACTCTAATTAGTAATTATAAAATGTATTATTTACTATTCATTTTATTGGAAAAAAAAAAATCGGGCGGGCCGAACGGCCCGGAAAATGAACCGGCCTAACCGGGCTTCCGGTCCGGTCCTGGCTGGACACATTTTCCTCCGGTCCGGGCCGGACCGGCCCGGAAGCCCGGTTGGGCTGGTTCGTTTTAAAAGTGGGCTGTGGACGGGCTATTGTGTGTACGGCCCGGCCCGGTCCGACCCGCCCGTTTTGACATGACTATCTCATACAATGAAATTTTATTTAATTAGGAGGTTTGAAACTGTTATGCTAAATGCCTTTTGGCATCCTTTTCTCAGACAATGAGATTTGATGCATTATTTAAAATTTCTTTGATAAAATTTTATGTAATAGATATTTGGCACGTTGATTTGGTATTCAATACTCCTATATTTGACCAACTTATCCGGTCAATGCTTGATAGAGTTTAAAATTAAATTTTTAGCAGATTTTGATAAAAATTAATGAAATGTGTGGTTGAAAAGTTATCGATTCCATAAAATGTGTGATTAAAATTAATTATTGATTTCGATTTAAAATTTTAATTGAATTTTAATCCAAACCAAACATGTGACAAATTTATAAATAAACAAAGTGTTACTCTTGAAAATGAAAGCATTCAAAACGTGGCAATTTGTACCTTATTAAAAAAAAAAAAAACTATTAATCCCAAGTCTTAATCTAATCCAATTCGTGGTGGAAGGTGACGGTGCAGATGTCGTGTACCACAAAGCGCGTAAAACGTGACACCGCTATTCGTAATTTTCAACCGGTCACGTTTTGCAAAAACCGTACAATTGTCCCACGCGCACACCAACTCAATTATTTTGCGTGGTATGTGTGAAAACGGAAGAAAAATTTGTAGCATATTTTTTGTTGGGTCGAAAAAGGGAAAAAAAAATTGATTACTGATTTCGATAATAGTTATCAGATTCAGATCGATCACGTAAGTCATTGTTACAATCGAAGAATTATCGACTAAACTAGATTGATCTGCCAAGTTAACAATTTAAATAATTAGAGCTATTTCCTAAGTACATGGATGCAACATCTTGTGCATCTCTGTGTGTATTTTTTTCCATCTTTGAATCTGTATTGTCCATTTTAAATTTCTGTATCAATTCTGTAATAATTTTCTGTATATGTAGACTGATTCAGATAATTAATATATCTTTTATAAAAAATTAAGATATCATCATATACACCACATTTTTATCAGTAAGAATGCTTAGTGGACAATTTGATCTCTATGAATAATACAAATTATATTATTTAAATAAATATTTTAAATAGATGATAATTAATGGAAAAATTGCTTTGACTTGCTGATATGTATATAGTACTCGTGTACAAATTTTTTCTAAACAATATGTGATTAAAAAAGTAGAGAAAATTATGGAAAAAAGTAAACATATTTATTTTTTAAAAAAATATGTGATTAAAAAGTGATTCTCAAAAACTTGCTTCCACACATGTACATATTTTGATCACTATCATTGTTAAGATGAAATTTCCATTTGTACAGACAAAAAAAATTACAGAAGCCTTACACCCTCTCACATGAGGGTGGGTCCCGTGCAATAAAAAAGTAAAAATAAAAAAAAAATTTTACCCATCCACCCCCTTGTGAGTATCTATAAGGTATCTGTATTTGTAAATGTAGCCTTCTTCTTGTTAAGAGCACTTGGTGACAATGGTAGATGCCAAACTTATTACTTATCTCAACATTGAGCTTAAAGCAAGAAGCAAAAACACAAAATCCTCTAGTCTTTGCTTGAAATTTTAATTGGGTCTATAAATTTAAATTAAATAAACATACAAGTTCAGGCATTTAGCATAGTTTCACGTGACATTATTATTGTTAGTATTTTTTGTAAAGAAAATTTACGTATGATAGGGAAAAAAAATCTCATGCTTTAGGGCTCTGCATCAATGCGAACTAATGAAATTTTGACTAGTAACATTTTTTTCTTGAAAGAAAAAGAAGTTAAGAGTGCTTCATAGCACAACCAGTACGCAATGCAAGCTATTAAATCCATGTTTGTCTCTCAGACTCTCAATTTTTTAAAACTATTTTTTCTACATACTCACTTTCAATCACATTCACATAATAAAATATTTTACATATGAATCCAAAATCTTTCCCTGTTTTTTAATCACACTCTCCAAAATTTCACTATTCGAAACAATATTTTTTTAGTAGAAAATGACCAACAAACAATGGCTAAATCTCTCTAACATAGGCACTAAGAGAGAGGTCAACTCATGGCATGTCTTGATGGATATTATTGAGAAATGAATGTATTTTAAATAGTGATATGATGATAAATATGTGTGTCAAATAGGGCAAAATAATATTATACGTAAATTCAAATTTTATTTTCTTATTTTTAACCATATATTTCCATCAAACTATTGTTCAAAAATGTAATCTTAAGAGCCTGTTTGGTGCACATTAAAATGAGAGAATGCATTTTTTTAAAGTGATGTTGTGGGAAATATGTAGTTGAAAAAGAAGGAAACATTATTGATGTGATAAAAAATATTATTTACTGAAAAATGTGTGGTTGAAAATGGATAAAAAAATGAGAATGAAAAATATAATGTGACTCAAATAGGGGCTTAGTCCAAAAATGATGTCTTAATGAGAGTGTATGTTAACAAAGTCTTTATTTAATTCGTATTTAATTAAAATAAACCAATTCGTTTGCTTAATTTTGGAGATACACGCGCGTACGGGCTCCAACAGAGGGAAACCTTCGCGTGACAGGAAACCGGTAATCCTAGGTATTAGAATATGAAAAGTTAGGTGGGACCCACTGTGTCCCCCAACATTTCCATTTAAGCCCCTACTTGGTGCACATAGTAAGAATGTATTTTTACTGTCGAAGTGATGGAAAATATGTGATGGAAAAAGAATGAAAAGTAATTGATATGATGAAAAATATTATTTTATTGAATAATGTGTGGTTAAAAATGAGTAGAAGAATGATAATGAGAAATTTAATGAGTTTCAAACAGGGGCGTAATGTTATGATTATAGTAACATTTCTTTATACACAATATTTTTT
>CAIGRF010269225.1:31533-43461 GCA_903798235.1 Fraxinus ornus
AAAAAAAAAAAAATTTCTTATAAGTTAGGTCTCAGAAATTTTATGGACCAAATTTCATAAATTTGGGGTTATAAGCCAGATTAGCTCAAAATCTTGGAAGGACAAGAACAACTTTAAATGCGTGTTAGGTGGTACTTAAAATTCAATTAAAATTGAAAATATAATCGTTATTGGGTCTCACTCGTCTAATAAAAATCAATAATAACGATTAATTTTTCAATTCTAATCCAATTTTAATCTCTACCAAACACGTCCTTAGTCTCCAACCTGAAAGAACAAATTGAATCTCAAATTTTCATTATGACATCAATCCTTGAAGATGGTTAAAGTTCACATCTCTAATAAATTACAAACTAATTTTTATAACTGACTTTCACCTTTTAACTTGGATTGATGTTTATAAAAATAATTTTAAATTAAACTCACTTTTGTTGGGTTTAGATTAAAAATTATGAACTAAAATTATGTTGACTTTATTCAATGTCAAAAATTAAGGGTCCAGTGGGCGCAATTGAACCTTATCTATAAGGATCAGCAAAACACTAGTCTAAATAACAATTAAGTCACTTTTACTTTATTCAAACAACAAAAATCTACCTTAACGTCATTGAATAATGGCAAACACGATTAAGACTATGTTTGTGAGAGATTAAAGTAGGATTAAAATTGAAAAATTAATCGTTATTGTTGACTTTTATTAAACGAATGAGACCCAATAACGACTATATTTTCAATTTTAATTGAATTAAATTGGTACCAAACAAACTATAAGAATATTTTTATATAACATTACTCACAAGTTACCATTAAGGTCTAAATTTGAATCTTGCTACACGGCATTAACATTTTTTTTTAAAAAATATTGTTGACCAATTTGTTACATGGATAATAGATAACGATGCAGTCTTTCTTGAGTAGGAAGAAGAAAGCAAGAAGAAAAGTCTCACTTTCCTTCTCCTTTCCTCCCCCACACGGTCATGTCCTTTGAAAACTTTTGAAGAGTATAATGTATGTATGCACATATATATACCCTTCAAAGTCTTTGCATTTCACAATACCATAACACGGATTCCTTAATTATCTCGTACAATTTTCTATTGAAAATCTCTGAATTCAAGTTTTTTCAACAAATCTCTTCCACCTCATTCAAGGTAAGCATTCATAGAATAGAGATTTTATACTTTTTTTTAATTGTTTCTATTTATTTTTCATGGTCTTTTGCTTAGTATTATTCTTTTTATAGGTGGTTGGCGGTTGTAAATGTCAAAGATTGAATTTTTATGTTGTGGGTTGTGGGTTGTGAATTGAATGGACCGACTATGCCTTGTGTTCAGTTTTCTTGTTTTAAAGTTTCTAAGACTTAGTTGTAAGAGTACATAAGATGACACCCTGTCTATATGGTGGAATGATTCGTTGTTTTGTACTCGGTAATAACAACATTATTGTTTGTTTGAAATATTAATAAAATATATTTCTGAATATAAATTTACACTGAAGTTTGTGATTCATGTGAGATTCCTAAGTATGTTTGTTCTTTGATTTGTGTTCAGGGTTTGATGTGTACTGGTTCAAAGAGCAAACTTTATCCTTTTGATATGGAAATGGAGGCTGAAATTCAAGAAAGTAAGAGAAGGGTTGTTTATAAAAGTTGCTCAAAGTTGCTTGAATTGGCAGCCGTGGATGATTTGGCAAGCTTTATTTCTCGAGTAGAAGAGAAGGGTTCTAATGTTGATGAGGTGAGCATTTGGTATGGCAGAAGTTTTGGTTCAAAGAAGATGGGGCTTGAAGAGAGAACATCTCTTATGATTGCTTCCTTGTATGGAAGCATTGAGGTTTTGAAGTACGTTATTAGGTCTCAAAAGGTTGATGTCAATAGAGCATGCGGCTCGGATGGGGTAACCGCTCTTCATTGTGCAGCGGCAGGGGGTTCAGATTCATCGATTGAGGTTGTGAAGCTCTTGATTGATGCCTCGGCTGATGTCAATGTTGTTGATGCCAATGGGAAGAAACCTGGTGACCTAATTTTACCGCGCATGAAGTTCTTGAACAATTCGAAGAGGAGAACCTTGGAGATGCTATTGAAAGGGATTAGCTTCGAGGCTGGTGATCAAGAAGAAGAAGAAGGAATTAATCAACCCCTGGTAGCAAAAGGAGGAGGGAATGAGAAGAAAGAATATCCAATCGATGTATCATTGCCAGACATAAACAATGGGATATATGGAACTGATGAATTTAGGATGTATAGTTTCAAGGTGAAGCCGTGCTCGAGAGCTTATTCTCATGATTGGACAGAATGCCCTTTTGTCCATCCTGGTGAGAATGCGAGGAGGCGTGATCCAAGGAGGCATCACTACACTTGTGTCCCCTGCCCCGAGTTCAAGAAGGGAACGTGTGCAAAGGGTGATTCCTGTGAATATGCTCATGGCGTGTTTGAGTCCTGGCTACATCCTGCCCAGTACAGAACCCGTCTTTGCAAGGACGAGACTGGATGCCCAAGGAAAGTGTGTTTTTTTGCACACAAGCCTGAAGAGTTGCGTCCCCTGTATGCCTCTACAGGTTCAGCTTTGCCTTCACCAAAGTCTGTTTCAGTTAATTCAATGGATTTGACAACATTGAGCCCGTTATCTCTTGGCTCATCTTCTTTGACATACCCTAATACTTCAACACCACCATTGTCACCATCGGTTAAATGTTCATCTCCAGTGGGTGGAAGCATGCGGCAGAACAAGGCAAGCCTCACGCCTCCTGCTCTGCAGCTGCCAGGAAGCAGACTCAAGACGATTCTGAGTGCAAGAGATATGGAGTTGGATATGGAATTGCTTGGATTGGAAAAAATCCGAACCCAATACCAACAGCAGCAGTTAGCAGACGAGATGGCTAATCTCTCATCCCCGTACAACAAAGTTACAGATTTGAAGCCTACCCATCTTGATGATGTTTTCCGATCGCTTGATCCTTTGTTATTATCTCAATTTCAGGGTCCAAATGGGCTTCAGATTCAACAAAACACAAGCCAACTCCGTTCAAGCTACCCTTCCAACCTGTCATCCTCGACAGCAAGGATGCCGTCCACTTTTGGATACGATTCATCTGCAGCAGTCATGAACTCGAGATCTTCTTCGTTTGCAAAGCGCAGCCAGAGCTTCATTGACCGCAGTAGTGGAGTTGGCCATCGGTCCTGCCTTTCTGGTGCTGCTAATTCCCCGAGTTTGATGCCCTCTAAACTTTCAGATTGGAGCTCGCCTGACGGAAAACTCGACTGGGGCTTTAACAGTGAGGAGTCAAGCAAGTTTAGGAAGTCGGCCTCTTTTGGATTTCGAAGTGGTAATGCTACGGTATCAACAGCAATGACTCCAACAAATGTAGACGAGCCAGATGTATCTTGGGTGCATTCATTAGTAAAAGATGTCCCCTCTAACGGTGCGGGAGCTTGACAGTACAGTTCAGAGCAGCATCATGGACGGGCTCGTGATATTCCCCCCCATTGGGTCGATCAATTGTACATAGAGCATGAGCAGACTGTGGCTTAAGTCCACACAATCGCTTCAAGATTATCTTTAACGAGGTCAATATTCTCACTAATACGTTGTATGTTTAGATGGTCAGTTTCAGGGAATATATAACAATTGTTCCTCTAGTGATCATGTTGCTTAAGGAGTCGAAGAGGTTAGACAGTGGAACGAATTTTTATTTTTAAATTCTTTTTCCCTATGTTTGTTTCTCCCAACCTGGGATAGTTTTTATGTATTCCTCGATAAACACCAGATAAAGAATGGATTCCTAGTGAATTTATGCATTGTTCTTTCCTTCCAAACAATCTCAATTATTATTGGGACTTGATAATGTATTGATTCTGTCACTAGTAATCTGCTGTTCAATTCGTCAGACATGGATTTTCAAAGTTCTGTTGTTCTTGATCTTAGTAACAGGTTCAGCTTCAATTGTTACCAATGACATCTAGGATGGACTTATAGACGGCAAATTTTTAACATTGAAGAGATCACACGCTGATAGACTTGAAGATGTGAACTCACGGACGCACACGCCTATATGCTATTCACTCGACCTGAGAACAGAAGCTATTCTCAGCTTTATCAGAACTATGTGACGGATTTGTATATTTTAAGCACCTGGATGAGTAGAATGCAAGAGACAGAATTGAGGAGCAAAGTGTAGAACGGGAGATTGGAAGGGCACATGTGAGACAAGTAAGTGCAATTTGTACGTGTAACAGTAACACACGTGAACTTTGACTTGGTAAAAAGTAAAAAGAATCTAAGCCTTTATTGGTTTTTAATGTGCTTTACAGAAAATGTGCAATATGTTACACGTTTGGTAGTGACTAACTATGCTAAAGGTGATCTACAAAAATGTAATCAGGATTGTTTAACATGACTTTTGTTTTTACTTTTACTTTCTGTAGAAAAGATTTTGGATGAATTTAAATTATTTTTTGTTTAGAAACAAATTTTTAAAATAGCTTTCCATTCAAGAAGTATTTATAGAGGAAGTCGTATTGGACCAACTTTTTCTAAAAACTCTTTTAACTTAAAAAAACACTTTTATAAAAATAACCAAATGAATTCAAAAGCAGTTTTAGATCTCAAAAATTCATTTTGACTTTTCAAAAGTTATGACAAACATACCCTAAATAAGCATTTATTCATTATAAGCACTTTGAACTAATGGTAATTGATTAAAAGCATTTGGAATGTATCAAAGAAAAATCTACTTATTTTTTATGTCTTTCCTATGTATCTCTAGTTCTAATCATCGACTTAGTATAGTAGTTATGATCAACTCAAGCTCTCATATACTTGGCCATAAATGTCTTCTCGTACTTCTTAAGTTCTTGTCATCCTATGACAAGTTCTATTTAGGCTATATTTTCAATTTGACAACAAAGATTCTTTAGACTCAAGCTCGACGTTCAGACTAAATTTTGATCGAATAAGACTCTTCTCTAACATTGACGTGTCTTGCTATATCATATCAACTTCGTAAGCATTTCTACAATATTTCTAATTCATTATTTAATGGTACTTAATAGCCCAAGAACCTTTAACA
Organism: Fraxinus ornus; assembly: GCA_903798235.1. Taxonomy (NCBI): domain Eukaryota; kingdom Viridiplantae; phylum Streptophyta; class Magnoliopsida; order Lamiales; family Oleaceae; genus Fraxinus; species Fraxinus ornus. The sequence goes on from CAIGRF010269225.1 coordinate 36,601, forward strand.
GATATGCCCAACTTAAAGTTGATCAATAATGATGGAGGAGTTGAGTTGGATTGGATATTTCTTGGAGTATTATACACATAAATAACGCGTGCTTTTGAATTGTGGGTTAGGCAGAGAGTAGTGCTGGCATCAACATTAGCATGGAAATTCCAAAGAAATTCCAAAGCGTGGGGTCCCATTCTAGAATCTATGGCCACCCTTAAGACCTTTTTTCTCGTATCACCACCACAGAAAATGGGTACTTGGCCACGTAAACAAGTTCAATTGTCCCTTTAACTTTTTAACTTTTCAACTACGCTATATTTTCACATCGATCTATTAGAGATTAAAAGACTAAAATATCCTTAAATAAGTTATACAATTACAAAATATTATTTTCTTAAGAAGACTATTTTACCCTTTTAGTTAACAATTGAAAATGAAACACTTCCCACTTAAAATCTAAAAATCACTTAACTTTTCTTATTTGTCTATTCCAACACAGATAAAAACTCTCTCAATTTTCATATGTTTCAACCTCAAAATCTTTGAAATTTATCGAACGCTGAAGAAGAAAATATTTTTTAATATCAATCACTTCGAATCGGTAAGTATATTTTATTCGTTTTCGTTAAATTTTTATACGTTTTAACTAATAAAAATAGCCAAGTTTTTTTTTTTTAAAGTTTAACAATCAAAACAGCCGACTGTTAAAACAATCGGAAAGTCGACTGTTTCGACTGTTAACAATCGACTTTTTCAGGCTATTCAGCCTTTTTTTAATTTCTTTTGCTCTAGTCGAGCCGAATGACTATATTTTCTTAAAAAAAATAAATAAAAAAATCCTTCGTCTTACAAATATAGTTGTAATGTCAGTTTTTTTTTTTTTTTGTGACTTCGAATTGGATGAGGAAGATCAATGTGTATTGAAATGGACAAGTGATAAATGTGATGGTATTCCAATTTCCATAACGGAGAGTACAACAATGCGGGAATGTACCATGATTTACAAAACAAGCTGAATGTCGATCCCTTTTAGTACAATATGGAACTGCGATTTCGATTTAAGGATGATTCATCTATTCCAATTCCATATATGAAGGTTACTTGTGATGAAGAAGTGAATTATCTATTTGAATTGAACAAAATACACACGACTCCTTTTTGGGTGACATTAGTAAGGAAGGATGTCGTCGAAGGTGGACACAAAGATTCAGTTGGAGGGGATCATAATGCTAATGATTTTTGAGACACAATGTAGATAACTCGTGAGGATGATGTAGTTATTCCCGAGTTAGTTGTTCATCATCATGATCTCACTATTACACACAGAATTCCGTCGATAGTTCACGACAACGAGAACGACAATGAATTTACAAATGATGATTTGATCGATTTATCCCGTTGGAGACATGAGTGGGGTGGGAGCACAGGGGTTGGAACGAGTAGACCGCCATCTAATTCTTCGCGTGTGGTTCTTGACGATGAGGATTTGTATGTCAAACAACTGTTCGAAACAAAGAAAGATTTGCAGGAAGCTGCTCATCGAATTGTACTGAACTATGACTTTGAGTTCAAAGTTAAGAAATCAAATAAGTCATTGTTGACGATTGTTTGTGTCGACTACAGTTGCCGTTGGCGTTTGCGAGCGATGAAAACGGATAGGAATGAGTTCTTTGTAGTTTGCAAGTATAATAGGAAACATACGACTACGATTTGCAGGAAGCTACTCATCGAATTGCACTGAATTACAACTCAAGCATGGTTTATTCGTCGACATATAATGCACAAGTATCAGAACCCACGGACGATCTACAGACCTTCGGACATCATTAACGACTTCTGTTGAGAGTATGGAGTGGTCATGAGTTACTGAAGGCCTGGAAGGCTAAAGAATGTGCATTGAAGGATTTAATGGGCTCGACCAATGAGAGTTATGCTAATTTGGCCAGGTATTGCCATAACATGGGAACAACTAATCCTGACTCGACCTTTTTTATTGAGACGGAGAGCGAGAATTGCTTTAAGTTTTTTTTTCATGGCTCTTGGACAATGCAATCGGGGATTTTGAAATGCGATGTGACCCATAATTCTAGTCGATGGTACAACTCTGAAAGCTAGATACGAAAGCAAGTTAATTATTGCTACATGTCAAGATGCCAACATCCAAATTTACCATCTTACATTTAGCATAGTCAATAGCGACAATGATCTATCGATGTGTTGGTTCTTCACAAAACTGAGGAAAGTAATTGGGGAAGTCGAGGACTTTGCCTTTGTAACTGATCGAGGATAGTCTATAATACATGGTATCGCTGAAGTTTTTCTCGATGTATATCATGGATATTGCATATACCATATACAAGACAAATTGAAGACTAAGTATCGGGGCAATGACATTGTTTCATTGTTCAGGAGGGTAGCCGAAACTTATATTGTTGAAGAGTGTAATAAGTTCATGGTGAAAATATGAAGTAAATCATTACCGACATGTGAGTATCTGGCAAAAATGGGGATTGAACGTTGGACGTGATCGTATTTTCTAGGACGTCGATACAAAATGATGACGTCAAACAATGTAGAGTATGTCAATGCATTATTCAAGAAGAATCAGGAGTTACCAATCCTAGTAATGATTGAGAACATTCGTAACAAGTTGCGGTAGTGGTTTCATGACCGATGTACGAAATCACAAAGTTGCACGAGCGTGCTAGTCTAGGCCCAAGAGGATAAACTTTTCAAGGCTGTAGAGCTTGCGAGAAAGTTGAATGTCAAACTACTGGATGAGTTGCGCTTCTCTATGAAATGTGCACGTAATATGGCATACATGATGGACTTGACTGATAACTCATGTATTTGTCATCGATTTTAGCTGGAGAGTTTTCCATGCGAGCATGCAGTCATTGTGGCTATGTATAATGGCTTTGCACTGAGAACATTATTCTCTTCTTATTACACGACTGATTATTGGAGAGTAATATATGTTGAGACTATATTTCATGTACCTAATGAAGCCTAGTGGGAAGTTCCCAACCATATTTTCTCACTTATAGTTTGTTGCCACCGCAAATTGAACTACGTGGTCCGGACATCTACGTACGTCTAGAATACCATCTATCGGGGAGTTTTCTCGACCGCATAGGTGCGATGGTGTAGAGCAACAGTGCATACTCGTCAATTTTGTACAATTCAGATTCTCCTAAATCATAATTAGATCGATGTGTAATGGTATCGCTGTGAAATGAAGGATCAAATTGTACAAAATCATAGTTGAGGGACCTAGAGTGCAAATATTTGATAAATAAATAAACAATTAAATATACAATGTTTGCATGAGTTTACAATATTTATAAGTATCTGATAAATGAATAAACAATTAAATATACAATATTCTCATGAGATATACAATATTTACAATTATCTAATATAACATGAGTTTTACAATATTTATAAGTATGTGATAAATAAATAAACAATTAAATATGCAATATTTACATGAGTTTTACAATATTTAAAATTATTTCATAAATAAATGAACAATTAAATGTACAATGTTTACGGATCACACTTGAATTCATACAAATCGCACGCTAATTTATTCATCCAAATTTGTATCCATGATTGATTGATTTTATCAACCCTATGTCCTATACTCAAGAATTTAATGTATTTTATTGCAAACATGTTGCAATCATCCCTGCAATTGAATAATAACGTGTTAATTCAGTACCATGTAGCTAAAAACTAAGTTTCTAATTTAAAAAAATTATAAATACTTACGATATCGGCTGTCTCGCCGTCGTCATGTCCCGCATGACGGCTAGTTTGTCCTTTACAATCACACCAACTCGGGCAACCATGAAAGGAACGATTACTGAAAGCGGCTCCAATTTATGTTCTAATTGACCTTGTGTCAAATATGAATGGTCGGATTCGTATACATATATAGTGGAGTCAGCAAAGACAATCTCCACAGCAATGCAGTGATGATTCACGATCACGGAATGTATATATGCGTACAACCCTCACAGGCTTTTCCCCGACACTTGGTCACATCCTTACGACCCACACGACCATATATTCGGGCAGCACGTACTCATTATCCATAAATTGAAACGACTGATACTCAATGGTAATAGCACGTACGATCGCGGTGCTCAATATGAGTCGACCAGGAATGTCGAATGATTTTGGGTAACTTCGAGCTCGATCACGTACTAAGTCCATGGCCAGGTCGATGTGCAACATTAGGAAACACCAATAAAAAAATAGAGGGAGTTAGTTCATTTCATAAACAAAAAAAATTATGTATACATAATGAATAATAATATGATTATTACAATTATATCGTCGGTGAGCCAAGTCCCCGAAGTGGTAATGTCGTGAAATCACTTATAGACCTCCGAGATCATCATCCCCCTACCGTGCGGCTATCTCTGAAAAAAGAAACATAAAAAATGTTAAAAGAAGTATAGATGAGTTAGCATAGCGTACTTCACTAAAATTGTAAAATACTTACGCGGACATAATTCTTCTCTACTCTGTTTCGAACGCTTTCCATTTGACATGGTCCACCTCCCGGAAGAGATTGGGGTACGTCCCGTCGACGAACGTCTTCCTCTTTGCCTCAGTCGTGAAGGGAGATACAACGTACTGTTACGGCAGTCTCGGCCTCTTACCGAAACCTGCTCCGACACGTCAATAGTACGCCTTTTACCCTCTGTCGCGACTGGCATCCTCTCCTCCTCTGTCATCGGGAGTACCACCTCCGCTTTTGGCTGTCCCTTCTTCCATTGTCAGGAGCACCCCCTCAACTGCCTCGGGTACCCCAGCCCCTCTGCCTTCTCCATCGACTCCGCCTCGAGCACCTCTACCTCCACCTCCATCATCGAGGCCACATCCGCCTCTGCCCAAAATGCAGTATCTGGCCACAATGGAGAGTGACCTCGATCTCTATCACCCTCTTCGTCGTCCTCTCCATCATCCTGTCTATTACCCCCTCGTAGACCTGCTATATTTCCTCAGAGCGCGACAACCTCCACCCAAGGTTTGATACATGGCTGCAGGGCAATGCAACATTTTGATGTAAACTCGATATCTCGTTGCTCATCCCTCGTCGCAGCTCCTATACCTCACCTCGTAGCGCGCCCACCTCTTCGCTTATCCTTGTCACAAATCTAGACAGAATGACATACATATCACTGTGTGCAGGATATCCACGGAGAAGGTGCCTGGATGGAGGAGAAGGAGATCTCATCGACGGCGAAGGTGATCGTCAATCAACTGGACCGCGCTCCTATATAAACAAAATTTAAAATTATTAACTTAGTTAAAATATATTAACTCATACAAAACGATAATCAATTAATTATATTCAATTCTCATACTCGATCTCGGTCCAGGATAGAATCGGACATCTGGTCTAAGTTACGCACAAGACCACGACCCTCCTCTTCCATCGACGACGTCAACTCGATTAGGACCTTAAGTTGATTGCCATTTCAACTGTTTCATGATCATGTGATGAAATTCAAAAACGACATACAATATAAATCTACAATATCTAATACTCACCTGAGAGTCGTCGAGGAGGGTTGATAATTGTTTGTTGAACGGACGTCCGTCTTCTCGAGATGCTTGCCAATGATTCATCCAAGGACAGGGTGTCTCCCCTCGCTTGTCAAATCAAGTACCCAAGAGGAGGACCGTTTTATATGCCCAGATCTGTAACACATACACTTATTATATATAAATTTTGTATAAATCTTGTTTAACGTTGATTAGGTTAAACATGTAACTACACTGTTAAGGGCAATACATATGTATCATACTTACGCATGGATCCTTTGGGCTTCGAGTACGATCTAGTAAAGACGTGTACGGTGTCCTCAAAATATCTCCGACCCCATGACAGTTGTTGAACACATTGATGCCGTCCACAACTTGCAAATGGAAAATGTCGAAGATGGTCTTCTTGTGATGACACCTCATCACGCTCTCAAGGATGTAGACCAGCCCAAACTTCAATCTATCTAACATTTGGTCGCACTCCCTAATCGCACCCATCAATCGGGGTAGACGCATCGTCCCCTGTCCCTAGAAGTACGTCTCGTACAGCCTGTTGCTTCTTTCAGTGGCTGCCTCGTCGCCTGTATTCGTCAGTCCATTGATCAAGGCAAACTCTATCGAGAAACTGACGACCTTACCCTCGAGGTCGAAATGGAGGGCATCACCGTCAATTGGCCTAAAGAGCTGACATAGCAGTACATCGATGATCTGTCCTGAGTACTACACCTCTCGTAACTGGTACATGGGCCACAAGAAGGACTGTCGCAGCATATCTCCATGCTGATCATCGAGCAGCTCCAACACAAAAGTAAAACTCTCAAAGCTACTGTTCCAAGTAGCTTTCCCCGCTATCCATCTCAACTCTGCATCTAAATGATACTACATCATGCAAAATTCAAATTTTAGAACATTGAAAAAGAGATAACAAAATAATACATAATCTCGAAAAATCAAGCGACTCGAATTGTAACTATCATACCTAAGACATTGACGCTAATAAAAATAAATAAATGATGTAATAAATTAAATGAGAAAATAATTAAGGTATTCTTAAATTATTACCAAAAAATAATAATAAAAAAGAAAAATTAAACAAAACAAAATTATAAAAATTAAATAAAGAATATAAATATTATTTACGAAAAATTGAAAAAATCAAAGATTTGTTTTAAAAAATATTTAATTAAAAAGGATTTTAAATTTTAAAAAAAGAGAAAAAATGAATTTGGTAATTTGGTTAAAAAAATATCAATTTTATTAATTTTAAATTTCAAATTATTTATTTCATTTAAAAAGGAATAAATTTTTTTAATT
>CAIGRF010269244.1:9046-21885 GCA_903798235.1 Fraxinus ornus
ACTGGCAACCTATGTGGTATAAATGCAGTGTGCACATATCTAGGATGTGTTGTGCCATGGAATGCTGCAGAGAACAAGTTCATCTGTCCGTGCCATGGTTCTCAGTACAACAATCAAGGCAGGGTTGTTAGAGGACCTGCTCCTTAGGTAAGCCCAAATTCTACTAGATAGAAATCCATCCTCACAGGCTATTGGCTTTTTTCCCCCTTTTTTCTTTTAAATTTGTTTTGTGCTAACAAATATATATATGTGCTTTACTATTGGAACGGTCCTTGGCTCTGGCACATTCAGATGTTGACAATGGAGATGTAGTGGTAGGTCCATGGATTGAAAATGTTTTCAGAACAGGTGATGCTCCATGGTGGGCTTGAAGTCTTTATATAGATGATGTTTTGTTTTCCACATTTTCATTAATTCAGCAAAACTGTAAACTTCAATTGAAGAAAACTAATATGCATATCCAAATTCACTCCGTTGTTATTATTTACCTTTGATAATGAAAATTACGTTTATCAGAGTACATTTTGTATCCTTAAACCACTCAAAGAGGCACTGTAACATTCTAAAACACCCACACTTCATGTTAAATACAAAACTACACGAGGAACATTTGATATATAATTCAAGAAAAATCTCATATTCGAGAGAGAGTTTGATAGCTAATCATGTGAAAACCATGCACGGTCGCGTGAATGTTATACAGGATACTCCATGAATGTTATAAAAAAAAAAAAATTGATCTTTTCCCTTCCATAATGCAAACGGCAAACCTGAGATATAACTCAGCCAGTCTGAAAATGATAGTCTCAAGAAAAAGTCCAATACCATACATCTACTTAAAAATATGTGTATTGTAGCTGATGGATTCATCAGTGACCCAATCGATAATGACAAATGCAAAATTTTCACTTCTATGAAGTTTTTATCAAATGAGTACAAAAAGCAGTAAGAAAGCAAAAATACCTCAATGAATGCTTCTGGAGATAATCTGCAGCAATGTGACCATCTTAAACTGCCACAACCTTAAAGGCCTCCAGTATATTGTTTGAATTTTGTTTATTCTACAAAATCCATTCAAGGGACAATAATCTTCTTAGAGGATGTTTGGTGTTGATTAAAATCAGATTTTTAGTGGATTGTGATAGAAGTTTTTAAAATACGTGATTGAAAAGATATAACACTCATGAAAGATGTGGTTGATATTGATTGTTTAACTTTGATTTAGATTAAAATCAGATTTTAATATGGTCCAAACAGGCCTAATCAAAACTATACTAAGCCCCTGATGGGTGAAAATTAAAAAGTTTTAACAATTAATTTTCACTACATATTTCGAGGGATCCACAACTTTTCAACAGCACATTTCATCTTTTATCAAAATCTGATTTTTAATCTAGACCAAACAGTGGCTAATTAAAGAAAAAATTATATATTATTAAAATATTATTGAGCTCGAAATATTTCATACTTTTAGTTAACTCGGCCAATCCATCAAACTCAATGTTACCATTGGCCATTTAACTTGATATTATAGTCGAATTTGAAGACTTGATTAAAAATCCTGAGTGGATAATATTTAGAGTCTGTTTGGTTTGGATTTTACAATTCTACAGTAAATCAATTTTCATTTTTTAACCACACATTCTTCAATAAAATAATATTTTACATCACATCAATACTTTTTTCTTCTTTTTCAACCACACATTTCCCATCATATCACTATTCAAAATCAATTCTTCCTCCAAACAAGCTCTTAATTTTGACTTTTAAAAAGAAAAATATATATATATGCAATCTTTTTGCCCCAAAATTTATATTCTTAGGATAACACCTAGGCATATGGACCCCATCTCCCGCGCAATCATTTTATGTCCGATTTCTGGTTAGTCTTCGGACGGAAAAGTATAACACGGTGTGATCAGTAATGGAACCCTTAACCCCTAAGAATTCCCATTCACGCGTCTTCGCTTTCGTTTTAATCCTTACCTACTCTCCCCCTTTAAACACACACTGGAGGAGCGCACATGCCTAGAAAGAATCTTTGGACGCTAAGAAATTGAATATCCTTTCAAAACTGCTGTTTGCTTCGAATATCTGCTTTTGAATCTTCGTTGAATTCTTGCCTAGGTAAAGTATTTTGCTTTTCCCTACATTTTATTTATTTATAGAAATGAATTTGCTTTTTGAGAAACTGATTTGTCTGAAATTTTGAAATTTATGGGGTCCGTTAACAAATTTTCGTTTCGTTCTGCAAATTTTGTGGTTAGATTGGTCACTGGAACACGAATCATGGCAAGGGAGCTAAAACAATCGGTTCAGAATTTGTTCAATAAAAGGTGAGCACTTTATTTGCCTTGGTGAATTTTCAATTTTTCTATTGTGATTATTTTCTTTCTTGATTGAATGTATTGCTTAGTGCATTGATCAATGGTGAAAAATTATTTCTTTTATTTAGTTAGTTAGAAACACCAACGCCAGACTCCTGGATCGTATGTGCCTTGGTTTACCACTCGTGCTTGAAGCTTTTGGAAGTACAAAGATTTAGCCATAAAACACACAACTCATACACGAAGAATGAAAAAAATTGCATTTTTCACGTCTTTCATCTACTTTTCTAACTATGTTCCATAGTTCTCTGGAGTATTTTAGAAAGTTCATGTGCAGCACAAGTGTGCGTGAGGTCTTCTTGACATCTCGTGCCATGTGCATCAAATGGATCAATTTGTGAAAAATTTAGAATCCTAAATTTTTTGATGGGTGCATTCTTCGTTGACGTATACATGTTTATGGGCTTCTGTAAATGACATTTATCATTCATTAGATTTGACATTATCTAAATGCTATAATGGTAAGAACTTGATTATCTATAGCTGCATTTTGTTTTATAACATTTCTCAATGTTGTCTTCCAGTCAAGAGGCTTCTATCGATGATTCAGAAGCTGCAGACATTTTGAAGGAGTACTACATTCCTGATTACATATTTCTACCTGAGTCAGAAATTAGAGCGGGATACCACGTTCCTGCATGTCCGGTGATAGTATTTGTCAATTCCAAGAGTGGTGGGCAGCTGGGTGGTGAACTTCTAATAACTTATCGTATACTTCTTAACAAAAATCAGGTTCCATTTTCCCGTTTCAAAGTTTTTTTCTTGTTCTTTTGACTGCAAAAATCAGAAAATGAATTATGGAAGAATTTAGACTGTAGGTTCTTACTCAAAAGAGTTTTGACATTAGGATTCACTTATTTTTCAGGTGTTTGATTTGACAGAACACATGCCCGACAAGGTGCTGCACCAAGTGTATTTAAGTTTAGAGAAGCACAAACAAAATGGAGATGAGTTATCTGCTGAAATTCAGAGGAAATTGAGAATCATCGTAAGTTAAATAAGCAACTCATTTTTTAACTGTGGATTCAACTTAGATGTGCCTAATAGGGTTGGTGTAGCTTTATACTTAACAATAATTTTACGGATATTGTGATTTACTTTTGTTGAATGTCTTAATAAATGATTGACTTTATAGGTTGCTGGTGGGGATGGAACAGCTGGTTGGCTCCTCGGAGTGGTTTCTGATCTTAAATTGTCCCAGCCACCACCAATTGCAACAATGCCACTGGGAACTGGAAATAATCTTCCATTTGCATTTGGTTGGGTAAGATTACATTTTGTGGTAGGGTAGAAGTTATTGCTTACTTATTAAGAATTTTTCAGAATTCAAAGAAATGAATGCAGTGAAGTTATACAGTAACTCCTACTTTTCAAAGCTAACAGATATCATGTTTATAAGTTCTATCTGTATTCGTTTATTGATCTTGCTTATATCTCTTTAATTTCGTATGACTGTGGTGGATGCCTTGTGAAATTTCTTGCAGTCTCTTTGCTAATTTAGATTCTCCTTTTATTTTATTGGTACCATCATGTCTCATTAGTAGACTACAATGACACTTTAAGTGACTGAGTCTGAATGGAGGAAAAAACTATAAATTTAAAAAAATTGTATAAAGCAACTAATTATTATCTGTGTCAATTTTCCGATGTGTTCTGAGTCTAGACTGAGACCTAGGCAAACCCAACCCAACATACCTATATGCAGTCCTATACATTAGTAATGGCTGTTTGATGGATGCTGTACAACTCAATGAATGAACATGTTTAAATTTGATACCAAAATATTTCAAAGTGATAATTCAATGATATTCCCCCCAACCCTGCTCTGATGTAGTTTACTTGATACTATGTTTTATGTGGAAAATTTAGAAGTATGTTGATCTGACATAGTCCTCATCATCATGGTTTAGAATTGTACGTCTGTTCCAACATTACTCGTTGCTATCAGATTGCATCTGCAATAATTTTGTTTCGTTGTCTTCAGGGGAAGAAAAATCCTGGTATAGATTATCAATCTGTGAAGGAATTCTTGGACCACGTAAAGAATGCGAAAGAGATGAAAGTGGACAGGTAGACACTTTCTTTTTTGCAATTAATGTTGCTAAATTTGTTATCATGAAGGTAGTGTTGTACTGGTGGATCAGGGATGCCTTTTATCGTATCATTTACAAGCTCGAGAATTTTATTTGTACACATGTATTTTTTTTTATCATCACAAAGGTACATGTTTAGGAGGGTAGTAATCTGGGTTTTCGTGGACTAATGAACCAAACAGACGCAACCAAACAATCAAAAGAATTATAGAAGAAGAGAGAAGAGATAAGAAGAGGAGGAGAGGAGAAATGGGGGAAGAGAGAGAACAGAGAAAGAGGAGAGAGAATTGGTCTAAGAGTGTAAGTAATACAATGCATAAACCTTCTCTATATAGGGTTTTAACTCATGTAATCAAGTAGGAAAACAATTACAGAAATAACATAAAGTACTCTGTCTTACTGGATCTCCATTAAAATAGTGTCACCTTTTAGCATTTGAACCTGTTTCAATTTACTATAACAGTGTTCCAAAAGCTGATTTTTAAAATTTTTATAAATGAATTCTATAGGGAGGATAACTAGGAAGATTTCTACTCTGATTCAATTAGAATTGCATTAGTAATTGTATCTAGCATTTCATGTGGCCTTGTATAGCACAAAAGCTGACTTCCGAAAATTGGAAAATCTTATATGCTATATGGATTTGATAAGAAAAAATTATTTTTTCCATTCACTTCCAGATTTCAACTTTGCTTTATTTTGTCCATAGCTTTTGGGTAGATGGGATTGGGCAAAAGCAATGTTTCTTTGCCTCTAAACACATGTCCCCATTTGAAATTATCTACTCTTTTGGTTCAGTTGGCATATTCTTATGCGGATGAGGGCTCCCAAAGAAGGTTCTTGTGATCCTATTGCACCTCTTGAGCTACCCCACTCACTACATGTATTTCAGCGCATCTCCCAGACAGATTCACTGAATGAGGTGACAAAAATTTTGCTATTACTATTTTCCCGTGCTTCTCCTTTGCCATCTTCTTCTCCCACTATTACAGTACTTCATGAATTTCCCATGTGTATGTTTCTATTGGCATAAATGCAAACTTTCTGCCATTAGATCGAGAAGATAAAAATATATCATTTATATTATTGGAATGACGAAATACAACCTCATGTCCACTCTCTCTTAGAAGCATGTAGCCTCAAGAGGTTGACACTATGTTGATTTGCATACCTTATGATTGCTTCCTCCCTGTGACACTCTACTATAGAACCCTAGCAGAAAGGAAAATGTAAAACTGAAACATTATTAGAAATAAAGTTTAGCAAACAAAAGTTGGAGAACGTTCAACTTTATTATCTTGTATGAGTGTCTTTTATGTTTACTTTCTTGATGTGGATTTGAAGATGGAACAACTATAGATTGTGCATTTCTCAGGAAGGCTGCCACACATTTCGTGGGGGATTTTGGAACTACTTCAGTATAGGTAAGATTATCGTGCCTTCCAAAGAACCCTTTATATGAATATCTTTCTATATTATTCCCAGTTAGCATGAGAGTTACGTTGCTTATCTCCTTAAACTTATTCAACATTTTATAAACCTACGGTTATTTCCTCAACACATTTACCAATGTTCTTTGGCAACCACCTTATCTAAAAGTTTAAGCTGATAGAATCCAATTTTTTTCATGTAAATTTAGTCTTCAACATGTCCCTTAACATACTGGTTGTATCCAATTTTTATCAAAGGCCAAACATGCAAAGATTTTTTGTTTTTTCTTACATAGGTGGTGGCAAGACTTGATCCTAGGACCTTATCTTTGCTCTAATATTATATTAGATCACCTCTATAAGTTCTTAAGTTGTTAGAAAGGCACACATTTATTTGTTTAAATTTTATCCTCAACATTTCTTTTTATTCTTATTATACTAAATTATGGCTCGAGAAAATGGCCTTAGTTGTTGTATAAACCCTCTGCTTAAAAGGAAGGGATGCAGCTAGAGAACTCTTCTTGAAATTGCAACATTGACATTTTTACCCTATAAACTTGCCATTTTTATTTTAGCTCTTATGCTAGCTAAGCAGCCATAATGCTTGCAGATTTATGAAAATAAGTATATTGAATAGTTTATATTTTTGTTTTCCATATATATTGCATCAAGTATTTGGTGCACAAATACAACATTGAGAGGTACATATTTATATGGAGCAACGTCGCTTTCAAGCTATTTATCATTTATTTGGCACAATGTATTTGAAAATCATTTTTCCTTGAAACTCATTTGTAATCAAACATTCTCTCAATAAAATAATTTTACATATGAATTCATAACTCTTTCTTACTTTTTAACCACATATTATTCCAAAAAAAAAAAAAATCATTTGTCACTTTAAATAATTTCTTCCAAACAAACACTTGAGCGCTAGTCTTTTGCTTTGCGTACCTAATCTTTTGTTGCACGAATTGATCGAAGAATGATCTTAGACAACTAAGGGATCCAGGTTGCCGATTCACTTGCATCTAAGTGTTGGGACCGTCACCGTTACCAGGAGTATGGACCTCTTGAATCTTGTTCAAATAGATAGACATGACCTTCCCAGTTTTAGAGATTTTTACATGCTTTATCTATGTATGGGAAGTAAAACTCCCCCATTTATTTCACTTCTTCATATGTTGCACTCTTTTATTTCTGGAGGTCACTTATATGCCCCCTTTGATTCTTATGAGTTCGATATATTACACGGATGAGGAATCCTAAACTCCATCTGCCTTTCTTGGTGGAGCCTGAAAACCCACTTAGGCTGCGTTGGTATTTTGCCTTTAAAAAAATAATAAAAAGACAACTTAACCTATTAAGCTTCTATCGGAAGTGTATATAAATACAAAAAGAGGAAATTTCAATTTCATATAAATAAAATGAATTTAAATCTGTCATATCTGGTCCATGCTTTAGTTTCTTGAGTTTCTCTGGTGGCTACATTATGCTGTTCTCCGTGCAGGGATGGATGCTCAAGTTTCCTATGCGTTTCATGCAGAGAGAAAGCTACATCCTGAGAAATTCAAAAATCAACTAGTTAATCAGGTGCTCTGCTTCTTCATCTACAGAATTTAACGTGAGAATTGAAATGTTTGTCTTTTTTGAAAGAAACCATATATCTCTTAATTTGTGAAAGTGGTAGAGTTTGTTTCAAAATCATATCTCCTTCACGAATTCAATTGTCAGTTTCTTCTTTAGTGGTTTGCTCCACTTGGGTAGTTTTTAGTTATTTAGAGAAACTTATCTGCACATAGGAGTTGGAAATTATTTGCAGAAATGAAAGGAATGATGATACTAGTTTCTAATATGTAATCAAAAAAACACACTGTCGCTCATGCTTTAGCTGCGTCCACTAAGCATTGGTGCCACGCCTGGTAGCTTTACAGAAAGCCAAAATTACTCTGACTAAATCAAACTAACCACCATTTTAAGGTTCCAATAGTTTCCATACCAAAGATAGTTGTTCTATGTTTTTAAAATTTTGTAGCAGTCCTAGTAGAACATCAGAGGACGTTACATGTTTTAAATTAATTTAAGTTCCTTGTTATGAAAATTTAATTATCTAACTATAAAACCTGCTGTAATGAAAATCTAATTGTCAACCTATAATTGAACGCATAATATGGAAAAACTATCCTCATTTTTTATTTTATTCCATTAGAAGTTTTTCAGTGGATAGTTGTTGGGTTGAATAGTATTATAGTAATAATGCTTGTTGTGATCGCTGCTTCTCTTTGATTAAAAATTATGTACTTTTCCTCCACACAAGTAAGTCATTCGGTTCTTTTACTGATCATATCATTGGGGTTAACTCTAGATATTTTTATTGATCATATGATGCTTCTCCGTGTATTGGGGATGCTCAATACGTTTTCATGTTATGTTTTAGTTTCTGAACATTCTTTTTAGTACATTGTTGATTTTATTTTCTTGCTTTTGATAGTGTACCTACGCAAAGTTGAGTTGTTCACAAGGATGGTTTTGTCCTTCTCTCATGCATCCATCCTCAGGGTTAGTATGTATTTAGAGTTTTACTATGTTCAGATGTAACCTGTGTCACTCATCTTTTCATGCTTTGAACAACAAATATACTGATTTAAAAACGGGGGTCTACATCTTTGAGCATCTATAATGACTGTGACTGGGATTTGGAAATTGCTCTACATTGCGACATCAAACTACCCCCACCCGGGCCGTTTATTGCTAAATGTTTATATCTTGTTGATGGGAAATGATATTGCCTTGTCGTTATGTGTTGTCAGTGTTTTCTTGTTTTTAGCATGATGATATCTTATTCTGACTTCATGACTTATCCCAGTATCTTATTGATAAAGAATAAATATAACGAAGTGCACAGGATTTATGAAGTCCCTGACTAAAAGCTCTTATAGATATCTATGATCTATCCAAACCTCATTACTGATATATTTACTCGAGAATCTGATCCTTGTAATAAGATGGGACATATTTTTCAATCAAAAGTTAGAAGTATCCAGCTTATTGTTTATGCCTCATTTCATTTGTATCTTAAATCTAATGGGTGGCTGGTGTTTTGCAGAAACATTTCTAACCTGGCAAAGGTAAAAATCATGAAAAAGCCAGGTCAATGGATAGACCTTCATGTACCTCATGGGTGAGCATTTATGGTTCTACCTCACTTCTTTGCGACAATGCTTCTTAAGGTGGCTTTTTTTCCGATATACGTTATTTGTGTGCAGCATCAGGTCCATTGTCTGCCTAAACTTGCCTAGTTTTTCTGGGGGTCTTAATCCTTGGGGAAGACCTAACAGGAAGAAACTTCACTCGGTTAGTGTTGATTTTATTAACTGGCATAGTGAGCACGTGTATATTTATTAAAATGATTTTTTGAACTGATTGTTACGTTACCTTTTTTCCAACAGAGGGACTTTACTCCTCCATATGTCGATGATGGTTTTCTTGAGGTTGTCGGTTTCCGTGATGCATGGCATGGGCTTATCTTATTTGCTCCAAATGGGCACGGAACTCGCCTCGCTCAGGTAAATATAAATTTGGATTAGGACAATCATTACGATTTAAATCTTCCTGTTTAACAATCCACACACTTTAAATATAAATGTGACCTACTCGGGCAACGTTGAACACATGGCAACCTCAAAATTATTCATTATTCTTTGAGGGGCTAGCCTATGATACTCTCTTGATTGAATACTTGTTCCTTTTGCTCTCGTTTCTTTACATATAATTTATTTCTTTAGGCAAAGAAAATTCGTTTCGAGTTTCTCAAGGGTGCTGCTGACCATACATTCATGAGGATTGACGGTGAACCATGGAAACAACCTCTCCCGTTGGATGATGAAACCGTTGCAGTCGAAATTTCCCACTTCGGCCAAGTGAGCGTGCTAGCAACCCCGTATTGCCAATGCAGAAGTATCAATTCACCTTCTTCACCATACACATACGAAGATTCACAATACGACAGTAATGATGAAGAATTTGAAGAGAACTCAGAAGAGCGGAAGAAGTTAGGTGCAGCCGCTACTTTCCGAATACCGGATGAAATTGATATTGCACATCTTAGTTGAGCGGTCAATATTCGTAATTACGGTTCGACCCACAAAAATATCAACTTCGCAGCTACCAGGCACCAGCAGCCCCTCGCATCCTTTCTTCTCTCTTTAATATTCGTTTATTGTTATACTCACCTATTTTCTGCAAATTGGAATTAGTGAATTGACTGGTGCTTATCTTCTGTACTGTAGCACCCATCATCTATTTTGTTTTTATATTTCTATTCAAGATAATTTTCAATATTATCTGTACAAGTGGTATATAAATACAAAAGTGATTTTATATTCTATTCTAAATAAATTTCGGGAGATGCTACGTGTACCCTTGGCATTACACTTTTGTTTACTCGAGCTCATCCCCTCCCTCACATGGGGGTTGGGCCCTGCACATTTATTGGATGTGGGACTTGAGCCCCATGTGAGGGAGGTGGTGGGATCGGTAAACAAAAGGGTAAGTCAAAGTGGTTGAATAGCTTAATTCATAATTTTCAATATAATAATACAAGAGTGATGCTTGGTGTACCGTTCGAATATTCGAGCGGATTTCACCTCATGTGAGTGTATGAATAACATTATGTACACCAAATTATATACAAGTAGAGTTATCCATAATACAAAAGTGAGTTTGGACACGTGCAGCTTTATCCCCAAATTGGTCTAAATCTATTGGCACAATCCATGGTGCACCTAATACTACCACCTAAAACTGGGGGCATATCCTTTTCTGCTGGTAAAACCTCCCCCAGTTTCTTGCATATACACGTATATAAACACTCATATTCTCCCCATTATTCTTCATCGCCATTCATATCCATAGACCACAAACAGCGAATCAATTTAACTGTACGAAAGAAGCAGAAAATGAGTTCCACGAGCAGGGCTTGGTTAGTGGGAGCAAGCATTGGGGTTGTTGAAGCTCTGAAAGATCAGGGATTCTGTAGATGGAATTATCCAATGAGGATACTGCAACAACATGCCAAGAACAGCCTCAGATCATACACTCAGGCTAACAAACTTTCTGGAGTACCCTCTTCAACAATTATATGTAAAAAGATGAAGGAAGATCAGAAGTTGAAGAAATCTGAGGAATCATTGAGAACAGTTATGTATTTGAGCTGTTGGGGACCTAATTGAACTGAATCCCCAAACCCATATTTCTTTTGTATATAGAGAACTAAATATTTAAGCAAGTTTACGATGCTTTTACTAGTTCCCAAAGTTTTTCTTATGCAGTTTATACATCTTGTTCAATTTTGATCAAATATGTTGGTTAAATATTGGGACTGGATCATAATTACTACTTAACACTGACCAATTAAAAGAACATAAAGGCCATGTTTCATAGCAGAAATGTACAATCTTTCTGTATCAAGTTCTAAAATCTCTCCTCATCTCATGAAGTTCAAATCAAATACACAACCAAACAATAAACAAAAATAGAAAAATAACCTAATCTAATCTTCAACGCAAGTGACAGTTAGGAAAGCTTTGTATTCAATTAAAACTTCATACATTATCTGGTAACTGAAAATTCTGCGAACCCAATATTTGATGAGAACTCGTTTCTACAAAAACAGCGACGCCACATCTGCTGCTATTGAAACCTTCCCACAAAGAAAAATTAACAGAAATAGGTTTCTTGGTAGAGAGATCTTTAAATGCGCAGAGTTTTTGGAGTCCCCTTACAACAAAGTCATTGGCTAAGACGCGGTCTTTGTTCACACCCTTTGGACAATTTGTCACTAAACCGCTTTGGTATAGTGCAACCATGACATTGGCACCTTGTTGATCCCCCTTAGCTCCTTTTAGAGACACTTGCAAGGACTCGGGCGTAGGCCTTTGAAATGTCGCCTGGCAGTAGGAATGTTAAGTTATCAATAATTCAACTATGTACAAATGGAAACTTACATACTAAACTCGGTTTAGCTAAAAAATCAAAGTTTTAGTAAATTTTATAAAAATTGATGAAATGTCGGTTGAAAAGTTGTGAATACATGATTAAAATTAATTAATTAATTGTTAACTTTTGACTTAAATTTTTATCAACCATTTATGTAATGAAATTTGCTAACCTGGAACGCGGCAGCAGGAATTCGCGTTGCAGAAGCAATGCAGGATAACAAAGCACCCTGATCATTACCAACACATTGGGCCCGACCCTGGACCACAATTTGGGGTGTGAACATTGTATCAAGGTTCAGGGCCTCAACATAGGCCTTTTGCCTTACAGTCCATTGGCTCGACCCAAAAGGGTCCTTCCAGCCCATATAATCCCAATAATCAACATGGTACGCCAACAATATCACCGGCACCTCAAGGTTGAAATCACCCCTCCCTAGCCGTGAGAAGAGCAGCTCCGCCTCTGGAGAGGTGGCGCAGCCCTGTGATGAAAAGAGCTCCACCACCACCGGTCCGCCTCTCCGCTGCTCCTCCACCGCCACATCCGAGGTGGTATTTTCGTACGAATTTTCACGCTTATGATGAGAGGAGCCTTTGCCAAAACAGGTGAAGAGACGGCGCGCCATAGTGTACGTGTCGTCTCGACCAGTCAGGTGATGTTCGACGTTACTGTTGACGATGGAGAGAATAAGTTGGTTTTTCTTTCTTTTCGAGAGGGGAGAAGAGAAATGAGAAAAAATGTGTATGGTATGAAAAATATATATAAACGAGAAAACAGGGTAGAAAGATTGAGAGAGGAGACAGGTGGTAGAGAGAAAAAGGTGGCGAATGGATCCCATGTATGTTCATATTATGTAGTTATTTTCACGTATGCATGCTCACATTAAAATTTTCATTTTCATTATTCTACTCATTTTCAATCACATATTTTTA
>CAIGRF010269244.1:22827-40045 GCA_903798235.1 Fraxinus ornus
CCCCTCCCTAGCCGTGAGAAGAGCAGCTCCGCCTCTGGAGAGGTGGCACAGCCCTGTGATGAAAAGAGCTCCACCACCACCGGTCCGCCTCTCCGCTGCTCCTCCACCGCCACATCCGAGGTGGTATTTTCGTACGAATTTTCACGCTTATGATGAGAGGAGCCTTTGCCAAAACAGGTGAAGAGACGGCGCGCCATAGTGTACGTGTCGTCTCGACCAGTCAGGTGATGTTCGACGTTACTGTTGACGATGGGAAAGAATAAGTTGGCTTTTCTTTCTTTTCGAGAGGGGAGAGAAATGAGAAAAAAGAGTGGTATGAAAAATATATATAAACGAGAAAACAGGGTAGAAAGATTGAGAGAGGAGACAGGTGGTAGAGAGAAAAAGGTGGCGAATGGATCACATATATGTTCATATTACGTAGTTATTTACATATATATTCTTACAAAGTAAGTTAGTAAGGTACAAGGAAATTCTTAATCAAACGCATCACAAAGTAGTTTTTGATTTTTTAAAAGTTCTGCCAAACGAGTCTTTAGTACTCTGATGTAAATATGGTCGTTGGCTATTTAACTACCCCCATTTGGTGGATAAAAATTAAAATTTTAAGCTTTAGCATATTTTGATAAAAGTTAGTGAAATTGTAAATGAAAAATTAATAAAAATTGTAAATCTTATAAAATGTATAGTTGAAAATTTAATTTTGAGGAACGGAAGCCAAATAGGGGCTAAATAAGATTTAGAAAGAGGCCCGTGTCAAAACTTATCGAACGATAAGTCGATTAGTGAAAACAAAAAAATTATAAAAGAAGGTGAGGCGAGGTAGGTACATGTGGGTAACATGTTACCAACAAGGAGCTGGACACATGTTTGTTCAACCATCTAAAACCGCGTCCTATTGAAAATGGGACAAGGAAAGGAATCTTAACATTTGTTTCCCTCGTCGTTTCTACTTTCTATAAGTTGATAAATATTTTTGACTAAATTATTTTTATCTCGTAAAATTGATAAATACTATTTACTTTTTTGTCACTTATTTTTATCCATAATTTATGAATGCACCTTCCAATTCATACATTTAGGATGTGTTTAAGCCACATTATTCTGGAAGAATGTATTCTGAAATAGTAGATTGACGAAAAATGTGTGGTTGAAAAAGAAAAAAAGTTATTGATGTGATGAAAAATATTATTTTATTGAAGAATGTGTGGTTGAAAATAAGTATAAGTATGATAATGAAAATTTTAATGTGTACCAAACATGGTGTTATTCTTAAACCTAGTGCTGCTTTGAACTCATTTTTTATAAGAATGGATTTTGAAATAGTAGATTGATGGAAAATGTGTTGTTGAAAAATAAGAAAATATTTTGAATTTACGTGTAATATTATTTTATTGAAAATGTGTGATCGAAAAGAAAATAGAGAAAAATATATTTCGAAAATAATGGAGATGAAACAAGGGTCCAACCACGTAAAAACAATATTAATTAAATAGAAAAAGATAAAGCCATGACGGTGTGCTGTCGACATTCCTTAAATGCTACGGAACGAAGCTGTTCCGTGCAAGAGTGACATACAAAATAGTGATGGAAATAATAAATAATGTAAATTGAAATAGATTTCGTAATTGTTGGGTCGTTAAAATTTCCCTAATTAGCATGAAAAATAATTAAATAATATAATTTGCATCACATCTTCAAATGACATTCAAAACTGTAGAAATAAAAATAATACTGGACAACACAAAAAAAAAAATCAAAAAGAAATAAAAATCTTGTACATTATAATGATTACATTATTTTCAATCTGCACACAAATAGCATAAAGCGGGGATAGCTCAGTTGGGAGAGCGTCAGACTGAAGATCTGAAGGTCACGTGTTCGATCCACGTTCACCGCATTTCATCTTTTTACCATTTTACTACACTGATTTCATTTCATTTCCTTGTTCTGTACAGACTCGCTTTGATTTCTCTCAGCTCTATTTTTATTTACAAATTACAATGCCCTATTTACCTTAAGAGAATTCAATTCAAGAACGTACTTATAATCAAATTTGGTTAATTTTGTTTTGTAATTTATTTATATATATAGAAATTTATGCTGCCGATAAATTGTACGGCTTCGACAAAACTTTAACTTTTTGGCATGTTAGAACTAACTTGTAGAAGAAGTGATAATTGTGGATAGATGGATGAGTTGGAGATGCTTGTAATATTTTGATGCCTTGTGATTGGTTGATGAATGATGAGGTACATGTAAATATGTAATTATCGACGACCACAATTTCCATATATGCGTAACTAGTCATCAATGAGTCTCACTCTCTTTGACACATAAAGACAGTATCCGTCCCTAGTCCATTCTGTATTCCGGCAACAGCTCAACTGCACCAATGGCTGCCATTGCCAGTTCCACCACTGTTCTCAAGGCAACTCCATTTTTGGGCCAAACCAAGAATGCTAATCCTCATAAGAATGTTGTATCCATGGGAAGTGGCAAATATACCATGGTATGTTCTTCCTCAAACCCCATAAGAAAAAGAAAGAAATGTTTAGTGTGTGATGAGGTGACTTTTTTGTATTTGACAGGGTAATGATTTATTGTATGGACCGGACCTTGTCAAATATTTAGGACCCTTCTCGGCTCAAACTCCGTCACACCTGATCGGAGAATTCCCGAGTGACTATGGATGGGACACTGCCGGTTTATCGGCTGACCCCGTGGCCTTTGCTAGGAACAGGGCACTTGAGGTATATAATTTCTCAACTAAGAGTAATGGCGCTATATTTTGGCAATTATAGTAGTTGAAAAAAATTTACTTACCAGGTCATCCACGGGCGATGGGCAATGCTTTGAGCACTAGGATGCATCACCCCTGAAGTTCTTAAGTGGACTTCAAAGAGCCAGTTTGGTTCAAGGCTGGAGCTCAAATCTTCTCTGAAGGAGGATTAGACTATTTGGGCAACCCTAATCTTGTTTATGCTCAAAGCATTCTTGTATTGCTTGGTTTCCAAGTTCTTCTAATGGGACTTGTTGAAGAATTCAGAATCAATGGTCTTCCCGGAGTTGGAGAGGGCAATAACCTTTACCCCAGTGGCCAATACTTTGATCCTCTTGGCCTTGCTGATGACCACGTCACCTTTGCTGAGCTCAAAGTGAAGGAAATCAAGAACGGAAGATTGGCAACGTTTTCTATGTTCAGATTCTTCGTTCAAGCTATTGTCACTGGAAAAGGACCTCTCGAGAACCTGTTGGACCACCTCGACAACCCTGTTGCTAACAATGCATGGGTCTATGCCACCAAGTTTGTGCCAGGATCATAAATCCAGATTTATTTACCCAACGTAATGCATAAATTGTGTGGTTATAATACAACTATTGATTTCTCAAGTCAATTATCAAGTTGGATCAGCAAAAGCGAAAGAACCTTATTATCCGCAATTCAGACTGTTAATGATCTGGCCAAGAAATCCCTAACAAATCAACCTTTTATCCTCAATGCTTATGAAAAATAAATAGCCCACCACAACATGATTTAACAACCAATATGACTAACAGGAAAAAAGAAAACTGAGAAGCAAGAAGATCATCTGATGGGTAATTTTTTAACATTTTGCTGTGGTGTTGAATTTAATCAAATCGTGTAGTCATCAGCATAAGCTACAAAGCGGATTAACTGTTATAAAGAAGACTGATATCAAAACAGAAAAATTGAAGGCTGCTTGCTATTTCACATTGAAGAGAATATGAACACCTCTTACCTGTTCTTCAGCACTAACTAGTACAGACGAGAGTTCTGAGACTAAATCCTCAACAATTCACTATACAGGCGTAGGCTAAAACTAATCTAACTAATCTAGGGGTGGGACGACAGATGGAAGTAAATCAACAGAAATCGCGTTCTCTTATGAGCAACATACAGACCCTTCCAGGCAACAGAAGGGGTTAATATACACACACAACCACTCTCCTAGTCTCCACCTCACAGATTCTACTGTAAGGACAATCCTGCAACAACGCGAAGTGCATTCACAGAGGAAATCTCAAAAATAATTCACTGCAAGTACTTTTTGCTCTTCTTTCCCCACCATGTTCTTCGATGTTTCTCAGCTTCAGAGTTCCCTAGCCTGTGTACTTTTGTCTTTGCTTCCTTTAACCGAACTTTGTAGTCTTTTTTCCACTCTTCAAATCTCTGTTTTAGTTTCGTTAATTCTTCATTGGTATTCAGGGAAGGTGATTGCCCAGACTTGGACTCAACAATTGCTCTGGCCTCATCATCAAAATTTTGTTTTCTTAGCTCAAACTCCTTCAAGAGGGGATTGACTGCATTTAAACCACCTTTAGTCTCCTGTCTAGCCCCAAGATCCAAACCATTGAGGGCAAATTTCATGGGAGTGCTACCTCCAGGAGTTTGTGTTCCCATAGACATATCCTCAGAATCATAATAGCGAGGTGATGGAAAGCCATCTCTTCCCAGTTGACCCATGGTGTTCTCAACGCCAAGACTCTTTTTGGCTGCAGCTAAATTCATCTGCGACATAAAACAGGTTTAATTAGGGAGGTCCAGAACAACTCCTTTACTTCTTTAGAAACCTTTTGTACATAAAAGTACTGAAAACATACAATGGGATAAGAAAACCGGTTTTTCTTATGCCTATACTGTGCCATACAATGGGTAAAGACATAAGGTTTTTCATATTCCTATACTGTGCGATTCTAGTTTAAACAATTGTGAAACAAAGAGAAAACCAGACTCCATTATTATAAGCATGCCAAGGTAGTATTAGTATAGACACTCATGGCCTCTCACCATCCTTTACATTGACACTCGACAACTGCCTCCTTAACATAATATCACCATAACAACTCCAGAAACAGACTGCAAATTTGCTTGTATATCTACAACCTGTCCAATAGCTTTAAATGTTTAATTTCAACGCCACATAGACTAGCACTGAAGGAGAAACAACACCAACAGATTTTGCAAAATTCTGTTTGTGACTTCACCATTTGGTCAATATGTGAGGACGTTTAGTTCATTTGTCACTTGAATGCATGAAGCATGATTCCAAAATTTATGATAATAATACATAAAGAGTAACTGCACTGAATGTTAGAATTTTAACATAATTCGCACTTAAATAAATGAAAATATAATAACTAAGACTGTCTCCTATTTGTCGAAAGATCAGTGGATAGGATCATAAAAGACTCACTTGCAAAGATGCCATCTGCTTTTGCCAAACATCCTCCATTGATTTCATCTTGGCTTCATATTCTGACCATCGTGCCTCAAATTGGTGTACTTGATCTTTCAGAGATGCATTTTCCTTTTCCTTTTGCTCAAGGGTTGCTTCTGCAATCAATACCCGCCTTTGAAGTTCTTCAACTACTGCAGGTAACATTTCTTGTGGCAGATCCTGCTCAGCCAATAAGAGTAGAACTTACTTCACAATCTACTTCTACTTGTGATTTATGGTTTGAGGAGGTGAGTTTTAGCCCGTTTGGTTGTGATTAAAACCAGATTTTTAGTATATTTTGATAAAAGTTGATGAATTGTGTGGTTGAAAAGTTGTGGATCCCATGAAATGTATGGTTAAAATTAATTATTGACTTTGATTCTTTGACTGATTTAAATCTGAATTTTTTTATTTTTGTTGACGTAGGAACCAGCAGCCGCTACCCGTGAATTTAGGTAAACCTCGCTCTATATGTAGTAGCCTGCAAACCACATGAGAGATAAACCGTACTAGGCAAGCCCGGTGCAACGGGCTCGACCGAGGAAGTGTTGGCAGGGGATTCGAACTCGTGACTTTCGGTCTCCGCGTTCACCTGCTCCACCAACTCGATGACCCCCGAAGGAGTTAAAACTGAATTTTTCTTTCTACCAAACATGGGCTTATTTATTATTCTTTTTCTTCAGGAAGTGAAGAGGCAATTATTTACCTCCATAACCAATTTTCATTTGTGTGCTAAAACATATATGCAACCCCTTTTCAAATTCCATCTAAGCAGAAGTATTAGACAACATAACCATACTACCAACATGCTTTTTACATCATTTAAGTTCGAATTATACTGTTGTACCTGACATTATTGCTTTGACAATTAAGTCAGATATCACACTCATCTTGAAAGTAGGATTGCACCATTTTGTTCAGGACTGAATTTAAATAAATAAATTCATCATTTCTCTAACGGCTTAAACTTTAAGATAAGGTTGTTTAAAATAGTATCACAGCACATAAAGATCATGTATGTTCAAGTTTCCTTGCAATCCATATCAGAACTAGTTGTCTTTTCAAGTAACAGCTTTATGAGCTCAATACCTTAACTTCTGAACTCTTCCTGCCTCGTTTCCATTTGCAAAGATTTATATTTTTCGAATTTTGAAGCTGACTAAAATGCCTTCTAGCCAACCATCCTCGAATTACTGCAGAAGATAATGCATTAGTACTAGAATGTGTTAGCTGTTAATAACTCAATTAGTTAAAGGCATAATAAAATGAACACAAAACTTACCTGATTGTATTTGAACAACGTGCACTTCTATCTTTTTCAGAGCAACCTGCTCATTCAACCTACGCAAAGCATCATATTCTCTCCTAGCAATATTACCACGAACAACTGCAAGAGTTATAAATGACGATAAGAATAAAAGCAAATTGTTATTGAATAACTTGAGGAAGCAATGCCAGGAACCAGAGAGTGTCAGTTCTGGAAACAACTAATACTGGGAAATCTTCAGTGAAAGTTTTGTCGAAGGAAAGGATATATGATATTATGGAAAGAGTATGCCAATCTGCCCCAAAACAATGATATTTGCTGATGTAACAAGGCTCTATAAAAATCAGACCAAAAAATATTTATCTTTTAAAATTATCTCCTAAAGGATAAATAATTAATTTAGAGACTATATACAATGTAATAGCAGTCTGCCTTACATGACTGCAACACTAGTACTCCTCCCTTGAGCTCATGGAAATATCGACGAGCCCGATGACCGCGGAAGCACTTCTGTACCTCAAGAGTTCCTTGCAGAACTTGTTTCCTAACATCTTCCAGTGCACCAATCTATAATTCATCGAAACAGAATATTAAATATCTAATTCTACAGGATTTTTACCTTCAGATAAGCAATCTACAAGAGTTTTTCTAGTGGAAGCATAAGTGAATCACTAGAGGTGGATAAGATCTTAACTTCATGCGAATCTAATTTGAAATGACAATAATTCTAGAAGGTAGCAAATTATGTGTTGTAGGACAATACTGTTGTAAATAAGATAAAAGTTTGATATTTATAATAAGATGTCTAGTTGTAATATGTTTTATCTTTTTATTCTTATTTCTTGTTTAGAGTAGGATTTTTTCTTTATTGATTAGAATATGATTTCTAATTTCTTTTAGATTAGGATTGAGGAATAATCTTGTCTATATACACAAAAGGCTTTGTACACTTTTTCATTATTCAATTCAATCAATTCAATATAATAAAATTATTCCCTATGTATTTTCTAGCTTTTTACTTTATTCTTGTTTCAAGAATTCCAATTTTGCTTCCTCACCAATCTGAATCATGTGGAAAAAATGTATCTATTTTTATGACTTGTAACATTTTACATTTATTCTAACTGAACCAGAAAATGATATTAGACTTCTGGACTCCAATAAAAGGCATATTTTCAAGTTCTAGTTGGATATGGCTATTCAAGAAGACCATGAATTACTTCAGGGGAAAAAAAAGAAGAAGAAGAAGAAATCTGAAAACATGAAAGGCCTTCAAATGAGAATATAAACTCACCTGTCCTGCTCGGAAGTATAATTTTGTATAACCAACTTGGTACATTTCAGGAAGGATATCAAACTGCTGGAGAATGGCAACTGATGCACTTAAAGGATCTTGACATGCTTTATTCTCAGGAAGTAGGAACCCATACCTGAAAATTACTAAATCATATTTCAAGAGCTTCAAAGTAATTACAATAAGTCAATGCAAATGATAAAAAAAACCAGTACTTCACCTTCTTGTGAATTCTTGATGTGTCATCCGTGTAGGGTAACCATATCTTGAAATCCTCACAACTTCTAGAATTCCACAGCACCTAAGCTGCTCTAACACAAGACCATTCTCGAAAGTGCCAGGAAGCTGCTTACTATTTGGTTTTATGCATCGAATGAAGTGTGGAGTCGTGTTTTCAAGCTGCTGCATCAATCTGAACAGCTGACTCTGGAAGCACAAAAGTCATACAAGGTTATGCTAAAGGAAATACAGATATAGTCTTTTGAAGGTCAATGTATCCTGAAAATTGGTTCGAAGGCTACAGAAATCCCTAATCTGCCGCAAATTCTAATAATTATGCTTTTGTTTCTTCTATTGTTATCGGGAAATGGGAATATGCACAGCTGTTAAATTTTTCACCTTAAATTTTGTGGCAACACTCTGCTTCTGAGGAGCTGACATCCCCAGCAGGATTGATGAACTTGCATCTTTCTGAGATTGGTTAAGCCATGTAGAAGCAAACAAACGAGGTAGTCGACCAGTGCATGAAGAGAGTAATTGAATGGTATCAGAGTGCAATGGATCTCTGTTCTTTTCCAAGAATCCACCAGTTTCATAAAGAACCTAAAGAAAACACCCAAGGGTTACTCAGAAATGTTACAAAACAGCATTTTAAAAAAACTATATATGCTTAATATCGCTTTTATACCAACTACACTCTATAGAAGAAAGTTTGATAGGGTATATTAGGTCCCCAAATCAAGTATTTAATATTTATCTGGAAGCATGCGGCGTTAGTATAAAAACAAGTCCAACGGTTTTTGTAAGCAGAAGTGCTATTGAATTTTTAATCTCTCACTGCTTTTGATCCAACCTCAGGATGAATGGCCAACACGTGCAAATATCATTTTCAGGATAATGGCAGTTGTACATCTGTCCTTGTCTACTCTAATGAAATATGAAGGCAAAGTCGTCTAAAGACAAAATTTATTACATCAGAGATGCCATTATTAATAACTTCAGGAGTGATACATCCAATATTTTCGTCAAAAGGCATGAGGTATGATGAAACTCCTAATCACATTATAACAGACAAAATTCCACTAATATAATCCCTTTGTTCATGATATTTTAAGCACTTAGGAAAACTAATTAAGAACATTAAAAAAATAATTACTATTATGCTAAAACATGTCTCGATAACTTTCAATTAAGATCGTACGGACCATAGACACGCAAAACTTTATACATTCGTCCAAGAATCAAAGCAACTGAATGAAATATATTGAGATCTATTCATGAAATTATGTCAAACAAGATAATTCTGCTACTATGCCAAATGGGCAGCATTTGCTTGTAATTGTAACAGTTCATAGTTAAGATAAATTCAAATAAAAGCTCAATTTTTTGAGGACTAGAATCCACTGAACTAACTAACAAGAGTTACTCAGAAAGAAAACAGATGCTATTCTTGGAAATGGATTTTATGCTTCAAATGGGGAAAGGGAATGCAAGTTAAAAACATTTCTCCAATTAAACTAACAAGAATCATTTAATTAACTTTATGCAATGGCCTTTTGCAATACATTCACATCTATCTAACCCTGTGCAAATACAGGTTAAGAACAATTTCTACCACAGCTCAATTTGATGGTTGATACTTCAAATGAGACTTGGTAATTACGTACAAATTACAGTCTATCATCTACCACGGCCCAATTTGATGGTTGATAATTCAAATGAGATTAGGTAATTATGTACAAATTACAGTCAACCATGAGTTATCAACATGATTGATACAAATATTCCTTAGCCACAATATGAATAGTTGTCACAGTAGACCAGTCAAATCTTAACAGATCCCCATTTCTGTTTAATTTTTTTCTAAGAGAAGTTATGAGATGTTCCAAGAAGAGACAGACATACCTCTCCGGCATAATGGTGGACACTAAATGCTCCATCTCTTTCTCCTTTAAAGCAAGAACTGGCATTCAAGTGTTGCTTCAGCTTAGTGGCAAAGGTCAAATCGCTGGCCTTGGGGAAATTTGATTCTTCATCCAACAAAGATATTAGCCCAATAGGTCTCTGTAAAAAAATTGCAATGAACATAAATCGACGGACAGAAAAGGATGAAGAGACACAGTAACAGCATCGATATGATTCCACAAGCAAATAAGCACCCATCTACAGAATATGAACGTGTAGGCAGACAGATCGAAATGTACATAAAAGGTTCACTAAAAGCTTCTAATCATAAGAGCGAATGACTTGGCCATGCCTCGGAGCAGACCCTAGATTTAAATTCAGTGTCAAAGAATGAAGTAATAGAAGAAACGACTCCAGAACCAATCATCTAGACTCCTGATGGATTAAAGAAATTACCTTCTCGAAAAGATCCAAGCAATCTTGATTGTCTTCAAAATCTACTTTGGTCCAATCAATTCCATCTAATTCATACTCCTGGAATCAAATAAACATTTGTTAGCACAACCATTGAAATTTGACAAATGTGCGCAACTGTCAGATTTTAGTTGGGTATTCTTAAACTCCGAATAAAGTTATAATCCATAAAATATGGAAAGTTCACAGGAAACAAAAATAGGATGCCAGGTAGGTTAATTTGCAGACATCTGCAGTCTGCATCTGCATAAAAATCAACTGCCTAAGCAGAAGTCATTGCTGGGAGTTCTACAATCTATGAGTCATAAAGATAGCATGGTATGCTAAACGGTTGTAATATCACACAGGGCTTTTTATGTTTTTCAGAAGATACGGAGACAGCATGCATCATACAGATTTTTTGAAATCATTAAAAACAGTATCAGATGCTTACCTCTTGTTCAAGTTTAAAGAGATGACGATTAAAATGTTGCTGGAGTCTCTCGTTTGCATAATTTATACAAAACTGTTCAAAACTATTTTTCTGAAGCAGAAAAAGGAATGAGAGTGAGATACAGTTGCAAAGCTCTATGGATAGCAGTAAGGACTAAGGAGATCTACCAAATTACCTGGAATGACTCGAACCCATAAATATCTAGAATACTTATGGACCTCCCAGTTTGATGTTTGCCCATCGCAGGTGATCTATTGATTTCTTCGACAAGCCAGTCAAACAAGCTCGCGTAGATAAATTTTGCCAATGCATCTCTTGTGTCAATTGCCTGAATTGGACACAAAAGATTTACTATATTAAACTGTACATGGCCTAAGTGACTTGCAAATAAGCGCGTTTATAATGCACACAGGTAATAAAGGACTTGTTCCTAGAACGGGGCAGCTGTCATGTTATTATGTCTAATGAGAGTACATGTAAAAGCATTTTATGCACCTGTTGTAGAGTTAGCCCTTTGGCAACCTTATCCTTGCCAGCTTGTATTCTACTTGTAGATAAAGTCAGCTTCAGGTCCTCTGTACTGCAGCCTAGTAAGCTAGCAGTGTTGCTAACAGCTATAGATAAGAAGGAACATCCAATAATAGTTAAGTCAAAGCACCTAAACAAAAGCAATTATATAAAAATGTATGAAAACAAGCCTAAACAACTGAATATACTGCACAAGTGCTCCACGTGTAATGAATTATAAATGAATCAAACATTAGTGTTGAACATGTGAAGACAATTTATCAAGGGGCATGGAGGGGCATGAATGTTAAGTATATACAAAGAGCTTAACTAAACAACCAAAAGAAAAGAATTAATCGAACTTTATCCAGTGACAAAATTCATTCCAGTTGATATTGTTCTTACTACTGACGAATTTCACAAAAACAACCAGCCTAGAATATCTATGGCACCAACCATGAGCATAAGGTCATCAAATATCATACGATTGAACTGGAGCATGCTCCGTGTTTCTTTTAAGTGAAGGAAAACAACAATCTGGTTACTGGACTGCTAGGCATGATTTTATGCAATAATGTTATGGATCCATTTAGCATTTCATCGAATATGGTGGTTGAATTAGAAGCTTCCAGCTAGCTTAAGATGTTCCTTAAACATTGTTGCAGATTATAATCAATTGGCAAAACATCATTAGCAACAGGACAACTGACATATAACATCTTTGCTAATCAATGTAAGTTTTTATTTTTTCAATAGTAAAAATAAAAGAAAAACAAGAGCTGGGAAGCACGACCAAAGGAAAAATGAGGCAAACCTTCATCAGCAACAACCTCAATGTGGTTTTCTGTGTCAATTACATGAAAGGATATGTTTCCCAGCCACAACACTGCAGCAAGCATCTCAAATGCATGCTCCTGGTCTTCTTTGCAAATTTTGAGAGTATTTAGGGCTTCCTAGTGAAACAAAACCATTACTGAATCAACAACATATTGTAATGAGGAGAAATATAGACTACGAAAATAATTTTCAAAAAGTAACTATCAAAAAACTTTATTCTTTTTAATGTTAAGAGCTTTCTATAGCTGAAGTTGCTTTGAAGGCCATAGAGCGGTGAGTTGTACGGAATTTGAAAAGGTTGAGAGCTGATCACTGTATAGATAGTGCAAAACACATAGGTACTTTCTCAAATTACCACAAGGATGTGAAATTTCTGAGCGTCATCAACACCATTGATAGCCAAGCAACCACTCTGATTGAGATAATTGTAGTCAGAAGCCCTTTTTAACCTCAATCTATCTGAAATAAAACGGCATACACAGGCTAAGTAAGAGAAATTATAATTTTTCAGGGAGTTTAATTTGTCATGCATCTTGCCAAGAAACAACGAGGTAGATAGAACAGAGCTATAAAATAAAGTAGAATAGAAGTGTGTCAACAAATCTCGACTTGCTTGCTGGCTGCCAAATGCTGGAAGTTCCATGAGACAAAAAACCTTGACCCACATGAAAATCCGAGACATCAAAATTCTTTTTATCCTTTATTAACTTTGCAAGATTTTCAATTACAAAGAAACCTGGACACTATCTGAACTTCTTTACTTCTAACTATTGAAGGATAGTAACATTCTCTCTGAGAGTTTAATGCATAATGTAACACTAAATAGTAATATAAGACATAAACTCAGATTCAACCACCCTATCAAATCCCCCACACAAATATAGGGGGAGGCTTAGAGAGGAAGATAAGGTGAAGCACTATCAGAACAGAGCAAGAGCTGAAAGAAAACCTCTGAGAGTAGAAGAAACCCCCGTGCAAAGCTGATAGAAGATATGGTACTACCTCTCTCCCTGGGCCAACAGAACCACTCTTGACTGCTCCAGTTTTTTTTTTATTATTATTATTTAAAAAATAAAAATTAGTCCACGAAAGTGGTGCAAAGTTGAAAATAAAATGGAATTATGAGTAGAAAGAGAATACCAACCTTCTCAAGTAGAATTACACCATCATTTCAGGAGACACTGTTTGACATGCACAAAATAAGTCAAGGTTAGTTAACTATGACTCAAACACCAAACAAA
Source organism: Fraxinus ornus (assembly GCA_903798235.1). Taxonomy (NCBI): domain Eukaryota; kingdom Viridiplantae; phylum Streptophyta; class Magnoliopsida; order Lamiales; family Oleaceae; genus Fraxinus; species Fraxinus ornus. Next base: position 36,248 of record CAIGRF010269244.1, read on the forward strand.
AGATAATGACAGCTAAATTCAACTAGGCAAATACAAATGAACTTACAAGTCTGTATTTTAGCACCAACTATATTTCCTGTAGCACTAAATTGAATTTCAATCAACTTTCCCTGCACCAAATCGAGAATGTCTGAACCATTTATTTAAATGTCTATTGCAAAGAAAAATGCAGTATGCGTCTCATTGTTGAACAAAAGTACTCAATAGAGAAACTCACAAATCGGCTGGAGTTATTGTTCCTGGATGTTTTAGCATTACCAAATGCCTCCAGTATACAGCTTGTCTGCAGCACTTCAGACTCTATCCCACCAGTACCTCCACCGAGTGAAGCCAAGTATTGCATTGTAATCTTAGCAGTTTCAGTCTTACCAGCACCACTCTCCCCACTAGAAATTATAAACGGAAATTATTAATTTCCTGGAGGGCGGAGACTATGACAATAAATATACACTAAAAGACACAGTAAGCATAAAATCCAATGAGAGCAAAATAAGGCCAAGGAGCGAAATTGAAGCACTAAATGGGAGCATAAAATGCAACAGTTGAAAGGAGAATTAAAGACAATTCAAACACACCTTATAATGATGGATTGATTTACTTCATCTGCAAGATTCACAATTTACAGCAAAAGAAAATGAGAGTGTCTTCAAAAAGTATCATATGAACAATAAGAAGCCTATATTCAGAATTCTTTCGAGTATTCTATAACACCTGTCATCATTTCATTGTAGGCAGTGTCAGCAATAGCATAAACATGAGGGCTGTCCAAAAGCTTCTGTCTGTAGGCCGTAACAAAATCATTTTCATAAATGTGGACATCTTTGAAGGGATTGACTGCTATTAGAACAGGGCCTGCTTTACTCTGAGAAAATAAACGCAAGATATAGTTCAAGAGTGGACACACAAATTTCTTCTTGTTGAGAATAATATAAATGTCAAATCATTACATACATATATCATGTCTTGAGAATATCTGTGTTGAAGGTTGTGAAGAACTGAAGGTTCATTCAAATAACTAAGTTGTATAAGATCATCCACTCCTTCAAGAATATCTGGATTTGCAGGTAAGAGCTCCCCCGTGGGCACTGTAACAACCTACAGTACAAACATAGTACATCCTCTATCTTGAGTTTCTCAGCTTCATCATATATATTCGAAAAAAATAAGAAAACATTGGAGCTTACACTTCCATCTGACAGCAAAATCAAAGCTTTGTCTCCTGAAGTTGACTGTATCAGCCCTGATTCCCATAGCCCGTTTAGACACCGACACCATACACGAAGTTTCTGAAACATAACCTCTTTGAAAATGAGGAGTTGCTGGCCAAAGCAATCTTTCATATTGTCAAAAAATACTCAGTAATATAAGCATATAGAAGCCTTGACCCATTATTATACCTTAAAATAATATTCATAAGTACTAGTTTAAATTTTCAATTTTGGGACAAGGGGTACACTCAGAACTGTCATCATTTAGATTGATTAAGAAGTTGTGCATCCCAGTCAAATGCTCGAGCATCCAAAACTACATCTCAAATGTAATAACAGAGCGAATTTCGGCACATAAGCAAGGCACAAGACCAAGTGGACTGAAGGAGGGCTTCATATGCATACTTTACTTGCCTAGCTCACTGGAAAAAGAGAACAAAATGTACCACTCCTCAAGAAAAAGGTCCTATGTTATATGATATATTGAGCTAACTTGATAAAATATAAGACCTTCCAGATTTTCAATAAACAACAGCTTAATATTTAAAATCAAAGACAAAATTAGTTATAAGTGTATAATGTTAACTACATACTATTACGGATATTAATAAATCCTCTTTATTACAAATTCCGAGCATGTCCTCTGTCTCTGCATAAATGCATAAACCTTAAACTATTAGATGACATCCCGTCTGAATTTTGTTCTACGGATCTACTATTAAAACCATAATAAAATGAACATTTAATCCCACAAATGAAAGCCATAATTATAATCAAACAATAAAATTGACCTCATTAGTTACCTTCTTAATGAAATACCCAAGGTTATCATCCCACTCAGGCTCCCTAAGCCTCGGGAGCGATCCGGAAGGCAAGCTGGCGAGCTTGGCACCATCTTTCTCCTCCAATCTCCTCTCACATTTCTTCTCGTTAGACACCACAACATAGGGCGATTCCCTCTGATCCATTTCCTTAATCTTTTTAGCCCCAAAACTATTCCTTCTCGACCCTTTTGTTTCTTCCTTCTTAACATTACAATTTGATGAGCTATCTGGTGGTTCCGATTCCCCAATTTTGAAGTTTGAGGGCAGCGACCGTTTGGCTGAGGGAAGCCGAGACCGGGAGGCAGCTCTGGGCCGGACTGGCAAGGCCGGTGGCATGTCTTTAGGCTTCTCCATCTCATCCCTCCGTCGGAGAGAATCCAGCATTTCCTCCAGGGAGCTCCGAGCTATTGAATTTGGAGACATAGACAGCATTTTTAATAGTTTGCGTTACCCAAAAATTTATATCAGATTTTATACAAGTTGTTTTGGTGCTTGGATTTGGAACAATGTTTCCGATGCATTGTTCTAAACACGAGCCTAAAACCCTATCCCAAATTACAAGTCTAAGAAATTCTAATCATTATTTCTTAATTCGCATGTCAAAACAGAGGCAATTTTCAGGTGAAATTGCAAGATAGCAGGATTTATCTAGCAAAAAATTCCTCAAATTGAAATAGGAAAGTAACCCAAAACTCTAAGCTGTTGCAGGGTTTTTTGATTTTCGTGAAAGCAAAAAATGAACGTAAAAGCTTTTCCCAAAACCGTTTGAAACTGCGTTTTATGGTTTAAACGAGAGTTACGAGGCTAATTCAAAGTTTGATTTGTTGGTTCCAGAAATTATCTAAAATCAAAACAAGCTTTATAACAAAGGGTTTTTCCAACAAACCAAAAAAGAGAAGAAAATTTTTACACCAAATATGGAAACTAGAGTGAGAGAATTTGAATCAATTTTCAAGGGCGAATTTAAAACTGTTGAGATATGATAAGAATAAACTATTTGAATTTTTGATCGAGAAGATGATTATTATTATATTGAATCTACAAAGATCTGTAATTAATTAAGGGACACAATTGCTACAGATGGTCCCAATGGATAAATTGGGAAAAAGTTGTGTTCTTCTTCTTCTTCAGATCTATTCAAAGGTACCAAAACTTGAAGATTTGGGGTCTTCTTCTTCTTCTTCTCCAGATCTATTCAAAGATATCAAAACTTGAAGATTTGAGGTCTTCTTCTTCTTCTTCTTCATCAGATCTATTCAATGATATCAAAACATGAAGATTTGAGGTTTGAAAATTTCTGAGATGGAAAAGGACAACCTCCCTTCCAATAGGGGGCCCCAAGTGGCGCCCCTATTTGTAGTGGGTCATTGACCCTGGCCCTAAAGTAGGGCTCTTCTCAGATTTGGGGTTTGCAGATTTAGGGTAGGGTGAGGGTTGGTAGGTGTGGGGTTGGATGTAGAAGAAAAAGGTGAAAATGAGTTTTTAATTTTAATTATTTGATTTTAGTTATTATATTATTAAAAAAATATAAAATTATCATTTTAACCTTTTAAAATTAGTCAAAATTATTGTCAAGGTCAATTGTCTAATCAACTAACGGTCAAACAAATAGAAATAATCAATTTGGACTTCAGCTACGAAATGTTGAAAGGTTTTATATCGTGAGTGGCACAAATGAAAGGTTTGAGCAAAATCTACTACTAAATGAAAGGTTTGATACCGCTGCCATGCAATTTTCCCAATTTTTTTATTGTAACCAAGAAATA
>CAIGRF010269258.1:0-23916 GCA_903798235.1 Fraxinus ornus
TTTATTGTATAAATATATAACACTGTGAGGCATCATCAGTGAGGCATCATCACAATAACCCCAAAACTAACACACCTTAAATATGTCAGTCACGATTCGTATCATACATTGTGCAAATAATGATTTACAAGTCAGTATCTATCTACCAGCCATATATAGGGTTCTCCACCGGTGGAGGCAGGAGATGAAGATCTTTGCTATGCTGCTTGTCGTAGTCCCTTGTTCCGGGTATTGCACCCGTACACAACCTAAGAAACTCATTACCAGTGAGACAGTAATGTGCAAATGCCAATCCTCCATCGACCATTTCTGACAGGTCGGGCATTGAAAGAGATTTTGTGATAGCCATTTTGCTGCTTCTACCTGAATCTCCAAGACCTGCATTATTCAAAACCTTATCGAGCTCTGAGTGCTCCATAAATCTCTGGGTGGCCGCTTCCCATGAAAGATTGTATCTTTGTTCAGGGGTAAGTGGCTGAGGTTCATTTGCCATTGCTTGTTTTACTTTTGCTACGAAGTCTTCTGGTGTTTTGTATGTCAAACAATTGGGGAATGCCCTGAAGAACTCATTTGATGGGTGGTCAGCACAAACAACAAATTTTCCCATCGCGAGGGCCTCGGCTGTAGCAGTGCAGAGCACATCACTGACACTGGGATTTATGAAGATTTTGTAACTGTACGCAAAGAAACAATAGTCAAAATACAGTAAATAAAAATAGACTAAGTTCGCTTAATAGGATCCCATTCCCTGAAAAGTCAACAACAGCACTAAAAAATAACTATTGAGAGGAAGTGGTGCTCACTGCCCAGTGCTTTGTACTCTAGAAATTTGTTATCTTCATAGAGAAGATCAAATTATAATACCAAAAACCTCGTAAACAAATTCATATACCAGCAATTCCGGTGAAATTTTTTTATCAAAATAAACATACATGGTGCACTGACAAATTGTTAGGTAACATGGATTAGATGCATTTGACAATTATAAAGAAAGAAAAATAAACTAAAATCCTGTTTATTTTAATGTTGAATGCTTCATACCAAACATGCAACAAAGGTTTTGACTACCTGAGAGAGAGAGAGAGAGAGAGAGAAGGGGGGGGGGGACTATGCTTACCCGTGAAGAGAATCATCTGCATGATCCCTGCCTTTCATAAATTGTAGATTCAGATTCAGCCTTTTTGCAGTGCTCTGGACATCATGAGCATCCTCACCATTACCATACACATCCAAGTTGAAGCCATCAAGGTCACATTTGTGCTTCGCTAACAAATCTATTAATTCTCTGTACCCTTTTGCCCAAACCATCTTGCCTAAGAAATACGCTCCTTTGGAAAAAGAAGGCTGCCCAAGCTCCTTATCTGCTGCAACTTTTTCTCCAATCTTTAAGAACTTAGGATTTACACCATGAACATTGCAAATCTCAGACTTGGGTAAGTCCTGAGTAGCAGCAGAAAGGCGGAGGATCTACACAGAACAGTGAGCAATGTAATTATTGACAAAATCAGAGATGGTTTAGTTGTAATACAATCAAAATCTAGTCAGACCATGGAGATCAACCAATACCTTGTCGCAATATGCTCTTGCAACCCAATTGTTAATATGTTTCACAAGAAAAGCTTGTAGAGCCCCATTCTTTTCCCTCTTGATGTATTCCAAGTAATTCGTATGAACAATACCGACAACATGATTGAATTTATCAGTCCAGCGCTTACCATGATGGTACCAGTTCAAGTGTTCTGGTTCTTCTAGGATTGCAATGTCAGCATCCTTTGATGGAATGAACTTAGTAGTGTCTCCAGCTGGTATGATACTTCGCCTTTCTTTTGAGAACTGAAAAAGAAAACAAAATTGACAAAAAATGCATCAGATATCAGAACCTATCTCTACATATATATGAAGTAAAATCCAGTCGTACTGACAAGATACTGTAATCTTATCTCATCATTCTGTTTGTTCAAATTATACTGTTATAGCAATCATTGCACCACATCTTAAATAAATTGAACACGTCTCTTACTATCATAGTCAGAATCATACTCAACTTTGTTTCAGTTCATTTATGCAGAAAGATGCAATTTCATATCCCTATAACCTAAAATTTGGTGAAACTAATATAACAATAAGATTGAAAAATCCAAAAGACAAATTTTTCAGGAAAAAAAAAATATACTAAAATACAACTAAGCCTGTAGGAGTCTCGCCAGGTACAGTCGAATTCTTGGACAAAAAACAAAAACACTGTGTAGCAATTTATTTGTTAAGAAGCTACCTTTCCCGGGTAAAATGATATCTTGAAGTCAGCCTTAAAACCAACTCTTTCCTCAAGCCAACTACGTATATACGATTCCTGCTCTTCCGGTGAGGTAAAAGTAAGATTGTTGGGATAAACAAGCTCTTGATCTGATCTACAAAGCCATGGAACCAAAAGTGTAACATTCTGCTTAGCAGAATTTGCTAAATATGCTGCTCGGAACAGTGGATTTACAGCTGTTCCCGTCATCCAAGGAAGACTGGCAGTAGTAACAATTGCCACATGTCTCTTTTTTTCTGACACATCATGTTTAGCAAAGTCACTCCAAAAACCGCCTTCATAACAGTGCCCCGTACTTTGGAGAACACTGGCTATCCTTAAATCTAACTCATCATTGATGTTCTCACTTTCAACAACAGAAGACTCTCCTGCAGGTAAGGAACGCAATAGAAGTTGACTCTTGCGTTTGCTGCACAAGCTTTCCACTATCTTGTCTGATAAGCCTGCCACCAAAGTATAAAAATTATGAGCTTAGCAGGATATCTTAATGGCGAATTATAAGAATGACAGTCATACCCTACAAACAATAGAAAGCCAGGAAACAAGAAACTTCGAGTGCTTAGTTCAGAGTTGTTATTGCATGAAGCAATCCTGTCCAAATAACTTACTACTATCTTATCAAGAACCTCTCTGCCCCTAAAAAGTAATTGACAGGAAATTAGCAGAGATATTATCTATTATGTTTCAAAAAGTCAGTAACATATCAGAAAAATAACCTGGGTAGTTGAGTATCATTGGGTTATTATTTTGGGCTAAAATAACCATTGATGGAACTTGTTCTAGCTTCTGTTCTCCAGCCTTTTATGTTTTGGGACAAAAATAGGTAGAACTGATTCTAAGGAAAGGCTCATTTTATGACAACCATAGAAGCCCCAATCTTCTCTTTGAATCATTTCCAGGCAAGGCTGGAAACATATTAACACTACAAAATTCTACCTCCACCCCCTGAAACACCACCTCATCATCTACCTTGTCCTCATATTTTCCAGTTTCAGTCGCCTTCCAAAAGGCTCTGATATAGCTAATCACATCTCTTTTTAATTTGCGAAGATTTTACTGTGCCAAAGTAACCACGGCGCATAAAAGTTTGTTATACCCAGAAAACCTCAATTTCTAATAGCAGCAAGGCTACCCAGACAAGGAACGAGATGTGACCAAAAAGCTAAGCAACAAAAACAACTAACTTTTATTCCAATGAATTCGGGGTTGGCTATGTGAATAATATTTTTCACTGTTTCTACCAAAAGATACGGTGAATCAAATAATTTGCAATCACATTATGACATGTTTATTTTGGTCTACATCTCCCTATAGTAACTTGTTCTATAGTGATCATGTCCGTCTTGTTGTACAACTCATTTCCATTGAGCATGTAGTCATTTGTTTTAGGGGCGTATGTTCATTGTCTTTGTTATATTGTGTCACATGTATATAACCAGATAGGCTCGCTGCATCTTTTGTATATTCATGTGCATTTTTTGTTTTAATAAAAGATATTGAATATGATTGAATTGTCTACACTTTATTTTGATTAGTATGTGTTAAAATAGTAGGTGGTCTCCATTTTATATCATACGTACATTTTTAGGAAATTTTATTGCTTTTTTAGGTTTGTATAGTCAAGCTCGGCTTAATCCAATGCAACGCATTCTCTTCAAATCCTCATTTCTTCCTAATATTCAAACCTAAATACCTGCAACATTCACTCTTTGGAACACCGTGATCCACTTTAGTGACTCCCAAATCCTTTTTATTCCAACTAGCCAACTTAATTCTATTAAACCTAAACCATTTATATCTCCAAGTACTCCTCCAGAGTTCTAGCTTACGATTGATCCCTTCTTATTTAACAATTAAAACTGTCATCAATGAACAAGAAACACCAAGAGACCTCATCTTCAATGTGTGATGGCCTCATATATAACTAAACTAACAAAATAAGAACTCCAAGTAGAACTTTAAAACGAGCCTATAGTAATAAAGAGGAGGTCTATGTTACTATCGCCACTACATCTTATACTCGTGACTACTACATCATATATAACCTCAAGGAACTGAGCAAAAATAAAAAAGTGGCAAAAACCCCCAAACCTCAATCGATTACCTATTCAGAAGCTACACTAAATCCATGTCTAGTGAGCTCATAGTTGACTAAAATCACAGAATGAGAACTTGAGTAGAATTTCAACGCGAGCCACTAGAAAGATCTCACACTCATGAATACTACTTTGTATATAACCTCAAGGAAGCTTGAGCATAAAGAAAGAAAAATCGCAAGAACCCCCAAACCGGAAATCAATTACCCATTCACAAGCCAGACAAATCATGTTTTTCCTGAAGCTTAACAGGCAATAGACTTTGATTTTGGTGGGTGAACACATTCTAGACACCTGTCTTTAAACTTCAAAATAGACCTAGCTCCAGCTACCCAAGTTTTCCAGTGGTGCTTAATGAAGATCAGAAAGAGATTTTAACTCTTTATTACCAATTGTTTCTTTAGAGTTCAAGTTAACTCTGCTTGCCTTCTAAGCCTCGCCATAACAAAGCTCTAATCATTTCAATCATAATAATAAACTAAAATCCAAGATCTCCAGGGAAATTGGTCTTCTACCCCAACTTTGTATAAATAGTTTGTAAACTGACTAAAAGGTTGCATAATTAAATAGATCTTATTGGTGACGGTTTCTGCTATCACCAAAATTTTCAGGAAATGAACACATGGATTAAAGCTAACCAGAATCAGGGAGAAATTCTTGGAGCCTAGGACCAAAAAAATTAAGTAAACGCTTATGAAATTTGCACCCATCAAGCACTGCAGAGGTTTTACCATCAAATATAAAAAAGAACCAGGAAACAAGAATGCAAAAAATAAAATAAAATAAAAAATGAAAAGGCAGAGACACTGCAGAAGCATATCATTCCACAGCAATACTGGCAACAGCCTATTTTCTGCATTATAGAGGTGACCATGGAAAAATGGCAAGAGAGGAATTATTTTCTTCTGCCAAGTCCTTTTTTTATTATACTAGCAACTGTTTCTTCTACCCTTTATTTTCATCTCTTCTCCCACCAGCCACCCAGTGGAAATACCCAATTATTTTATGATAGCTATTGCATTTTATGAGAATAAGTTAGTCATTCAGTAATGATTCCCAAGATACTCGACTTTACCAGTGCTAACACACAAAATATAACCCATTCCCACTCACATTGTACTATGGGTTTTACTGACTCTCTTCATACCCATCACTTCCATGTGATAGATCATACATCTAGATCAACTCACGAGAAACAAGTCGAGAATGTCTGGCCATGGCACTTACGGCGAACGAGGACATGACTTTGTTGAGAATCATATATACCGGCAATTACGAACTGCAGTAAGGGCAAGTTTTCAAGATGGAAATGAAGGTTTATGAGTGAGAATGAATGAAGATTAAAAATTGGTTAGCACTAAGAAGCATGGGCACTAACGTGACATGTCTACGATGTCACAGACATGCAGACTAGGCATCTTTCCAAAAAGTAGAATATGACACGTTCTGGACATGCTAATGAGATTTCTAGTATAATGTCTATATATCTCATGGATACATGATTTTCTCCCTTATATTTACACTGCATATACTTACATGTAAATGATGCAGATAGGCAGACAAGTCATCCTTCCAAAAAGTATAATATGATGTGTCCTGTACATGCTAATGAGATCACAAATATTAGTTTTATGTATAAGTCTCGTGGATATACAATTTCGCCCATATCTATATGATTCATATATTTACTTGTAAATGATGCCAAATGTTAAACTAAGTTTTATCTATTTGTTCAAAGTTAATGCCATTTTGCACATGAACAAAAAATGTTATCATGATTCAAAGAAAAATTATATTTAACTCTTTTTTATATCATATAGTTTATTCTACATACAGTAGAGTGTTATAGAAGTGTCCAATATTGCGAGGTAAGTGTCCAAATAAGTGTCCAAAATGTTAATGTTTTTGAAACATTTGATTTCATTGGAACCTTTGGATCGAATGGAGTGACAAAAATATTATGGAGCTGACCCAAGTTTATTGGAATTAAGGTTTAGCTTTTCATTGTTGTGGTTCGACACAGTCAATGGGAGTGTCAGACAAGTGTCTAAAGAGTTTCAGGGTATAACAGTATATATAACACAGGTCCGACAGGGACACGTAGTCTTCTCAAGAGAGAGTGTGTTTCTTAAGACAAATAAAATGGTAAGAGAAATAGTTGCAAGTGCAAGAATTAGACATAAGCCACACGGTGTGCATGAAAAGAGAGTGCTGCAGGATTGAAATGGTCAAGAGCGTTCAAACTTCATGAATCGAGACCAACCAGATAGTCAAACAGAATATATTATCCATATTCAGTTTCAGTTTCCTATGTATATAAATTTTCCTCATCTCAACTATGTGAAAGATCAATTCTTATCCATGGAAGAAAAAATGAGACAATATGTATTGTCCTAACACTATTATTTTGATGAGGCTTTTAATGTCCAAAAACCAAGGTTTTCTATCAAGCAAGATATTCCAATTATATACATTATAAAAATGAGCAAGCTGGAGTTTTCATAGATGTTACCACAGTAGAGAGCCAAAAACAAGTAGAAATATAATCATAGTAAATGCAGTGTGTAGAAGCATTATTAACATCAAATTCCTTTTTCATCTTGGCAACTTCGTGGGAATTTTTCACGCTAACTCTACACCATGAACATAACTTCACCATAACCAACCACATACCTTTATCGATGCCAAGTTGATCGAGAAATGGGCTAGACTGCCTGACTAAACATGCCAGTAGTTCGGGCACGTCAAAAGGTGGAACTTCCTGCATCAGGTATAGAAAATATTTAGTGAAGTGTTGGTAGCACTTTAACAGACACAACATGTTTTCATGGATTTCTGGCTTTCTGGATAGTATAGAAGACTGCATATGATTGACAATTTTTAACCCATAGGTTTCCTTTTAGAAATACTTATCAACAAGATTTTTTGGTTTACCCTATTTAAGTCGACTTTGAGATTTTCTTATTATGCAACAGTTAAATAGAAAACCTTATCATCTCTTCAGCAAGTAAAAAAGTAGCAAGATGCAGTATGCACATCTAAAAATATCAAGTGACCAGAAATTTAATAAAATGATGCACCAACCTTTGCATCATTTGGATCCCTGTAAATTGATTTCTGCAACAACAAATTAATAATAAAAAAAAAGTATAAGTCAGCTTATCAACTTAAAAGTCGTCAAAAGTTAATAACATGACTGTAATGAAGATGTTTAAATTATATTAGCAAGTTACAGGCAGGCATCAAACAACTTAGAGCAATATATCATCAAGAGGATAGACCCAATCAAGTTCCAGTTATAAACGTGACACAGATAACATTATCATATAAAGATTATGATATGTGTCCTCTGTTTTGCTGTTGAAACTGAGAAGAATTGATATTGGAGATAAGCAACCCTATTTTCTAATCCAACATCATCATTTGATACTTGTGCATCCCAAAGAAATCTGTATGTGCATTCTCATAACCAAATTGTTTCAATTGATTGATAATTACATGTTTATTTGGGGATTCTTGAAGAGTAGTACATTAAAACCAGCAGATAGTACTTCAAGATATGTCCACGTGAAGAGCATAGCAAACTAGTAGTAAATCCTAATTCGTCTATTCTCATGCGTTCATCATCTATATTTTCCTGTGAGAAAAACATTATCGAAAAGGGTGATTTAGAAGAAACTTCTGTAAGAATTTCTAATACAATTATTTGCAGCTGGAAACATCTTGTTTCTTGTATGAAGCAGGAAGTTTTTATGAGCCCAATTACAAAGCTTAAAATTCCATGTTCCCCAACTTGTTCTCTAGCAAATCAAGAAAAAGTGGAAGGCTTAACAAGTTCAGACGTCACTGTTCCATTTTTTTCTAAGTTTAACAAGGGCTGACTTAGATAACCGAACTACTACCCCTGAAACTTCCAGTAAAAAAATCTGTTTGACCATGTCAAATAATTCTATCAAACTAGACATAAATTAAACAAAGACATGCAACCGAGAGAAGCAGAAAATGCATACCAGACTTGACTTGAATTTTTCCACAAATTCACTGTTCTTAATCCCCTCGAAAAACTCACTGGAGCTCTTGTGCTCCAATTTCCTGAGCCTGGACTTGAACGCCCTTATCGGCTCCCAGAATTCCCCAAACTGCCCTTCCTCTCTTTCCCTCTCCTTAAACCCCACCCTTCTCCAACTCCTGAAAGTCTCCCTCTCGTTCTCCTCCTCCTCCTCATCGACCTCCGCAACAATTGCGTTCTTAATGGCAGACAAATCGATCTTAATCTGCGGCCGTGGGTACAACTTGAAGTCGGGAGACGAATACGCCCTCCGAAATTCGGACAATCTTGGCTGAAGCTTTCTAACAAAGTCAATTTCCGCTGGCGGAGGAGGATTAAGAGTAGCAGAGGCTGTAATTGTAGGAACGCTGAAGGGTGAATTCGAAGCCGAGTTGAGGAAATTCTCGAGTTCTCTATCTGCTAGGTTTTTGAAGGAGTTGGCCCGGTTCTTGAGCAGCTGGAGATCGGCATCGGCTGATGAGCGAACCTCGCGCCAGCCTTTGGATATGAAGGAGAACGCTTTCTCTGCAGCGACGATCGAGCTCGAGCTGGAGTTCGATCCAGTCGACGACGCCCACACCTCCGGCGGCTTAATATTTATCATTTGTTGTTAATTTTTCTGTATTTTAGGGCTGCTGAGTTTTCCGATGAAAGGGGTGTAATGACATAGGACGACTTACGTGAAGATTTTTAACGGCTAAGATTTTGATGCTGTCTTTATACAAAGATAATTCTCTATGTACATGGTTCATGTACATAATGGATTATATAGTTCATGTGGAAGAAATTTGATCGTGAATGTGAAATGTGAAAAAGTTAAAAATTGTAAATTGTCGATAGATAGTAATGTATTATGTAAATGATTAACTACTTGTAGTATGGTCCTTATATAAATTTCAACAAGATGCAATAAATAGGGACTCTTTAGGAGCGAATTTTTCAGGGAGGGAATGGGGACACGTAGGAGACACAGAAGGAATGTTCAGATTACGGGGAGCTGACGTGGTTGGAGTCAATTGAATTGATAACATAACAGGATGGCATTCAACAATGCTTAAATTAAAATAAAAAATAATAAAAATAAAAATTCTTCACAGAAATTATACAGATAGACATTTGGTAGATTATCATTGAAAGATGACAAAAAAAGCAGCCATACCACATAACCTTTATAGTTTCTGTCTGTTTTTCCCGTACTTGCAGAATAATTCTAATGGCATTAGGCTATATTGTTTTGTACTGATGATTACAACTCACACCTTGTTGCTGAGTTCTCTACATTGTTCTTTTTCCAAGAGAAATTTGCAGTAGTGGTCAAAACTATTTACTGAGTTACAACTTCATCTCGTGCCTTTATTTTTATCAATTTGTAGCATCTTCCATAAGAGTAATGTTATTAGTAGTGAAAACTACTGATAGTTATCATACGTGGCATACATCGATGGTTTGTTGTTTGATGCATTAGTGTTGTAGTTGCATCAAATAACAAATTATCATGTATATGCTAGGTAGGATGATTATCAGTAGTTTTCACTATAAATAATATAATTATGTCTATAAATTATCATTTTGTAACATATTTGGTCTCCAATAACTAATTCGAACCACTTAACCATATATACATACTAATCGTTGACACGTGCGTTGCACAAATTTAGTATTCTTTGTGTTTTTATTACTTTAGAAATTGTAGATATTTTTAAAAAAAAAAGTTGTTTAAGATTCATTTGATTATTCAAAGTCTTGGGCCTCGATAAAATTTGAAAACACCAGACATACATAAATATGTATTGTACGGTGATATGGAACAAAAATATGGGTATTCATGCTTGTGATTTTTATTGTTATACGAGAGATGCATGCAGTAGTCCTTCAAAGTTATGTAGCCAGGTGAACCAGAAGACAATGTGAAATGTTTTATAGAAACGGGCACAATAAGGTGAAGAAGGGAGATGCTAGTAAAGGTGGTGTAGGTCATAATGAAGGTCCAATTCTTGAAAATAATGGGATTTCTAGAAAAAGGGGTGCGAAAAGGACAGGAGAGAGTGTTGATAACGGTTTGGGTTCGGAAATTAGTGGGAATAATGATGAAAAAATTGGTTCAGTTAGTGGAAGTTCGAGGGGAAAGAAGAAAAGTGGTAAAAAGATTGACAGTGTTGATAATCAGATTATTGGCTCTTGTTCTAAATCCGAGCGATTTCAAATGTAGGGTGTGATGTTTTTAAGAAATGCATGTTTTTTTTATGCTGATGAGACTGTACCGGGTAGAGTAAGACCCAAAATTGCACCTTCGAATAAGGGGATGCATGTATCTATTAATGAATCAGTTGATTTAGGAAAGTCAGTGTTGTTTGTTGATTCAAAAGATTCATATAAGTCAATGGATTTGGAATCATCGGTTGCGGCTGATTCTAATTCTGATGATTCGGGGATGTTAGAATCAAATTCGAGCAGTGAAGAGGAGAATGATAATTCTAATAAAGCTAATAAAGTTAATATTTCATCGACCTCAATGGATTCAGAAGCATCATATACTGATATTTCTAGGATGTTAGAATCAAATTTCGAGCAGTGAAGATAAGGAAATGCAATTTAGAATCAAATTGGAGATGGCACCGCTAATATGAAATCGAGAAAGAAAGAGAATGATGATTTAAACAAGAGTAATTTAAAGAAGAGAAAATTTCCTGGTGAACAAAATATGGTCAATTGCAACGTGGAGCATGATAAAGATCAAATGAGTATGGCAAGAAACATAAGACCCTCCATGATTTCTAGGCCTCAAAAGAAAATTCTTGACTCACAAGCCGAGAACGAGGAGTCTAAATTACAAACAAAGGACAGCTGCAACACTACATGTGTGCAGAGAACTGATCAAGAAGGAAGATTGAGACACCCAATTAAGTGAGAAATATTTACTCGAGTAAGAGATTGCATGGGGAAGGAAGCATGTGAAGGCATACCTTTTAAGATGAAAAAAAAAAATTATGTAAAATGTTTTTTTCTAGTGTAATTTTTTATTTTTTTTCGTATCAGCCCGGCCTATAATTCGGTCCTGGATCCGTTCCTGCCTCAATGGATTCAGAAGCATCATATACTGATATTTCTAGGATGTTAGAATCAAATTTCGAGCAGTGAAGATAAGGAAATGCAATTTAGAATCAAATTGGAGATGGCACCGATAATATGAAATCGAGCAAGAAAGAGAGTGATGATTTAAACAAGAGTAATTTAAAGAAGAGAAAATTTCCTGGTGAACAAAATATGGTCAATTGCAACGTGGAGCATGATAAAGATCAAATGAGTATGGCAAGAAACCTAAGACCCTCCATGATTTCTAGGCCTCGAAAGAAAATTCTTGACTCACAAGCCGAGAACGAGAAGTCTAAATTACAAACAAAGGACAGCTGCAACACTACATGTGTGCAGAGCTGATCAAGAAGGAAGATTGAGACACCCAATTAAGTGAGAAATATTTACTCGAGTAAGAGATTGCATGGGGAAGGAAGCGTGTGAAGGCATACCTTTTAAGAAAAAACTCACAGAACAAAAAATCTTAAGTCAATTAAGATGTTGATTAATTCAATAGAGAATGAAGCACACGAACCTGTAGAAAAACATAATTCTGTTGAAATTGATGCTATGAGTCCTAAATCATTACCATTTAAGTTTAGGTTTTAGGATGAGGAGCCATCTCCGCCAAAGAAATCAGAATGGGAGGAAAATTGATTCTCTTTTCTCTGACTTGGATATGGGTCTCCGGGAATCTGAATTCGGCTGCAAGAATTCTTCAATCTTCAACAGTAATATCACAACTCTCTTTGCTTGATTTGATGGAAACTTTAGGCTTGCTAACTTGATAAGGTAATTATTTACGAAGGATATAAGCAACTCTAAAATTTAAAAAATTATTGCCAAATATGGTTGATTATGTTGTTGTAGAAACCAATTACCAGTCATTTCACGTTTTCAATGCCCCTTTAGGCTTCTTGTTGGTACATTGATTTTGAAAATTTTCATATTTTCTTCTGTAACTTTGATTCGCCCAAAGTAGGTATCTTTTATCTATCATTTTTACATTTTGTTGTCTATTAATGTGACACCAATAGCTGGAGAGCAAATTTGCACCTAGGGGTGGGCAAAATCCGACCAAACTTGCCAAAATCGTCAAAATCGAACCAATTCGACCAGTTTAGGTCAATTTTCTTGTTATTTTTACACGGATTGGGTGGGTTGATTGTGTAGGTGGGTCGTGTTGGATCGGATCGGGTTATAAGTTAACTCATGAAAATCGAATAAACCCGCTCAACCTAACCTGACTATATTTATAAACTTTACAAGTGTTATAAGGGTTAATTACCTCAATAGTCACTGAACTTTACCGAAAGTTTCCACCAAGTCATTGAATTTTAAAAACTACGTGGTTAGTCACTGAATTTTCGAAAAATCACCATATTGGTCACTGAACTTTAAAAATCACCCAATTGGTCACTGAACTTTGCAAAAAAAATTTACAGGGTCACTGAACTTTGAAAAAAGTATTGAATATGACACAAGACATGTAAACTCTTAGAATAATATTATAAGACTTGGACAGAACGCATTTTACAAAAAATAGTATAAGCAAATATACATTCAATACAAAAAAATCTTAATTGCCAAAAACATTTATTGGCTTTATATAATTTAATATCAATCTGTCTATGTAACATTTTCGGGCATGAAGTGCCAAAATAATTCAGATTTTTTGTTCATTGCAACTATAGAAACCTAATATTAGATAAGTCATGAATCAATTATAAATCCGACCCGTTTACTTTAATCTTTTTTGACAAGTTGTCTCAAACCGACTAACTTAATCCAACCCGATCGATGCTTGATTGAGTTAGGTTTCAACATTTACACGGGTTGGTTTGGGTTAAATTATGATCAAACCGATCATGTTAGGTTGAGACAAAAATCGACCCAACCCAACAGATGTCTACCCCTATTTACACCTTTGCATAATAGTTCATCAAGATGAAAAATCGACATGTAACCATGTATTTAGATGAGTTTGAAAGATTATTAATGTTTTGAAGTCTGTTATTATTGTGTTAAATTACAATTTTTTTTAATAATATGTTAGTGATAGTTGTTGTTTCTTTTGTTCTCCCTTTTTTGCGTTGTTTTGGAATATCTTAGAGAGAGATAATGTACTTCAATTTTTTTGATAATTTGTTTACTTTATGTTTGTTTAGTAGGTACCAATTTTGTTTGTTGATCTACAGAATAATGATGATGATGATGACATCATTCCCCAAGATATTGACTAGACTCAGGCAGTATGTTGTAGTCGAGGGGAGCACGATCTTGGTCTAGATGATCAGATAGGAATTAAATGAAGATATTGTTCTGCTGTGATTCTTGAAATTGAAGATACTTTACCACCTTTTGTAAGTAATGAGTTTTGCCCATTTAGCTTCAAAAAGAAGTCCTTTACGGTTATTTCTACAAATACCGTTTACTCAGTCCTTTATTATTATAGGTGCTGGACATCATGGTGACGCTAGGTATTCTCTGGAATCTTAGACATCATTGTGATGCTAGGTACTTTTTGGAATCTTAGGCATCATGGTGATGTGAGTTTTTAGTAAGAATATTCGTAAATGCACTTTGTCTTGAGTATGACCCTACAACCATGTAGTGTATAATATTAGGTTGTTATGGTTGCATAATTATGCTAGTGACTTGAGTAATTTGATTGGTCAAATTTTCAGTCATGTTTGAATGTAGAGTATTGGATGGGTTTGTTTGAGCATATCTCGATAATTAGCTTGACATTATTACTGCACTTGGTAAATTATGATCATTCTTCCCATGAAACTATAGAGATAAAACTAATTTGACTGGTGTCATGATTGCAGAGTTGCACATATAATGCATTTTTCTTGTAACTTAGATTACACAGATAATATAATAGCAACTGAGGTAAATGGGCTTGAAAGCATATTGTGACGCTTTGAAAATATCTACAGTTATTCATTTTGTCAAACTAAATCTGCAAGACATGAGTTCATATAAGCATGTTCAGTTAAACTTAAAAGTAAGTCAACTTTACCTCTAAGTAACTTTTAGTTTACAAACATGTCTTGTGCAGCATACACCGCCTACCAGGAGACAGGACAGGAAATACTTCTATGAATCAGATAAAATATGGTATACACAAGAAACCAACTTATATACACATAAAATCTTGTATCTTTAGATTCGATGATAACTGAGTTTTGTAGAAAAATTTAGAGAGAGAGAGAGGTTGGACCAATTGACATACTTTAGTGAACTTTGCGTCGTTTCAACTTCCAAGCTATTAAGCTTCACGATCCCAACATATGACTAAAAATAGTCCAATTTTTCACTAATTGAAGATAAGGCCAAAATCAACCATTCACAAAGAAGGAAATTCGCATTGAATAGGGGCTTAATATGAATAAAATAGAGTTATGGGGTTTAGTTTCGATTATGGGATAATAATTATTATATAAAATAAAAAATGAGGGGTTTGATTGTAATTTAGATTAATGGAGCACTGAGTAGCACTATATGAAATCCGTCTTTAAAAAAAAGAAAATGGAAAGAAAAAAGAAAGAAGAAGAAAACCTATATGAAAACCTAGCACCGCCACCTATTTTCACCTTCTCAACGACGACTATAAGTTTACAGATAGCAAAAAGAGGAAAGAAGAAAAGGGGAAGAAAAGAAGAAAAAATGACAAGGTGTCTGGTTGAAACTTGAAGGATCTGACACATGTCTCATACCAATACCCATGTCGTATCCGACATAGGTAATCCAACTATTTTGAGAGTACGAACATCAAAGAATACAAATACTCACCGGATATGTTTTACATTTTTTCGAGGTGTTAGTTAGGTGTTTTATTTGATTTGGTGCATAAAGCACAAAAAATTAACAAATTTTTCATAAATTATTTATTTGTTTATTATTGTTATGCAAATGATCTACCGCTTCGAAACGAGATCTATCTGGCCAGGTCGTTGGGGTTCAGGGACAATGTCCCCGATGGGGATCGATCTGACCGGTCAGGTCGCGTGGGTCAAGGGGGCAGAGCTCTTTGTGGGGTTCGGGGGCAACGCTCTCGGCGGGGATTGACCTGACCAATCAACTCACGGGGGTCGAAGGGGCAGCACTCCTTATGGGAGTTCGGGACCGGTCAGGTCGCGGAGGTCGAGGGGCAACACCCCTCGTGGGTTCTCGGGGATAACGTCCTCAAAAGGAATTCTGATTTTCATGTGTGAAATGAAGTTGTGCTTTTTAATGAAATGGTCATTTTTTGGCAAAAAAAAATAAGATTTTCCCCTTTTTTTTCTTTTTTTAAAAAAAGGGACACAGCATAAACCCATAGCAAAAAGGAAAGAAAAAGGAAAAAGAGAATAAAATAATCATAATTGTTAGCACTGTTTAAAAAAAAAGAAAAAGAAAAAATTCCCCACAATGTCCGTGTCTCCGCGCTGTACGGAGACATGGACATAGTGTCTCAGCGCCTTTTTTTTCTTTTCTTTTAAATAACAATTAAGATGTTTAATTCATATTTTCACAAAGAACACAATCTAGATGAGTTAATGATAAATTGATGGGTTAAATGGCAAAAATAAAACAAGATTTTTTTATTTATAATCTCTTTTCGTTGCCATTGTCGGTGCAAACTAACTCTTTCCCCTGCCATAGCCGGTAAAAGTAAAAAAACAAACTATATATTTAAGCTAATCTTTAAGCATATAAGCACAAACAACTCTTCAAATCCCTGCACTTTATTATAAAAGCACGAAATGTGCAGAATTACAAAAATTTCATATTCAGACACGAAATGTGCAGAATTACAAAAAATTCATATTCAGACATCGCAATCTGAATCAACATTACCCTCACGAAATCTGTAGACTAACAAAGATTTCATTCAATGAACTTGAATCTACACTACCTTAACAGAAATAAACGACGCTCGAAATTACATTAGATTCAAATAACCTCTGCAACCAACAATAAATGTGATATATCCTCCTCATGTTGATAATAGCACTTCATGGCCCTGAATAAAGTTAGAAAATATTCTACATCCAAATCAAAGACTCAAATGTTTCTATTGTTGTTTTGGATCCACAATAATCATATGGATCTTTATGATTGATTGTGCTTGGTTTTTTTTTACACCAGAGAATATGGAAATGAAGGAAATTATGAAATTGGAAAACGCGTGAATAAAATAAAATTGGAGACCGAGTAGCGAAAGACTGGAAAAATGAATTGTGTTTGTTCATTGAATACTGTTGCATCTACAATGACTTTAAAACTTGCCTTTTTAATATAAGTAGGATATATATGTGGACAAATTACACTATTCAAATGAGTGAATTGTCTTCTGATTTCTGCTAGCTATTCATGATATCCCTCAACTGACAACTCGCAAACAATTTCAAGCATCATTTTTGGTGGTCAATAGTCTAATAATGATAAGTCTTTCTTTTCGAGTTGTGTTCCTATATTATGACTTACAATTTAGTCTCAAACCTTTATTCATAATATTTTGCTACATAGTATGTAATGTATTATTTTGTAACAATAGAGCGGAGCTGGACCTGAGGAGAGGCTCAAGAGGGTGCCGCCTCAGGCCCAACTCTTTAAAGGGCCCAAATTTTTTTTTTCTTTTTTTTTTTTAAACCCACTAATTTCCCATTCTCGATTTTCCTGCAGCCACTGAAGAAATCAAAACCTAGACGGCTTGAGACTTCATCATAAATGACTTTATGGGTTGTTTTCTTGACGTCGGGAAATCTCCTTGAAATTCTCAAGAACTTCATCTCTGATCTTTAGCATTTTTCTTCACCACGCTCAACTAATAGTTTGTTTCATATCTTTTTATATTACAAATGATATTCAGTTCTCTGTGATTTTTGTTTTTAATTCTATGTTATGCTTATTTCTTCATTTTTTAGAAGTCTTGCAATTAGATAATCCTTCTCGTGATTAATGTTCTACGGGAAATTTGAGGGGAACTATAAAACAAAGAGGGGATTTGAAGTGTTTGCATAGAGCTTAATCCGCCATAATCCATGAGCCAAACATGAGCTTAATAAAATTTAAACCTAATTTCGAAAATGTTATGGAGTTAGTTGTTGAATGTTTAAATCATATCTTGCTACATGTACATCATGAGATACATGATGGATTACCTAATGACACATGATACTTTATCATTTATCAATTTAAAACACAGTCAACTTTTTTATTCAATCTTTTTCCTCCATATCATATTATATAATCCTTTATGTGTAATTTTGATGTACAAGTATCAAAATTTTTAAATCATTTTGAGGGTTCGGAAATGGTAAAAAAAAATGCTTAAATTCCCTTCCATCTGTAGGCAAATCAAAGGAATAAAAACCAAAATATAATTACTTAAGGCAATGCACTAAAATTTTGCAATTAAGGTTTATAACTTGCTCATTCTCGAATTTATTTTATCAACATTTTATTAATTAAATGACATTCAAAATTTGTTAGGAGGAAGTAAAAATATTTATTTACCTATTGTATTTTTAAATACACAAAATTAACAATAAATACAAAAGTCCAACAAAAATGATTCCAATAGGAACAGAAAATCATCATCAATTACAAGATATATTAATTAATCTTTTAGGTGTTTTTTTTTTTTTTTTGGCTGATTTCACAATATTGCTGAATTTTAAAATTTGATTAGTTATGGTTGATGACCTTGTTCCAGATTTGAAAATTAGTTCAAGGTTTAACTTTGAAATTTGTATGATTATAGTTTCCTATATTTTATAATAAAAATTTTTATTCTTGGTAGGGTTTGAATTAGTATAGTTATTGTTGAAATATTGACGTAATTTTGAGCCATATTTTTTAATCTTTCTTTCTTAAACTAATTTGAGTCCCTTTTTACACTCAGATTTCCATTAGTATTAGCTGCTAAATTATTTGATTCAAATACTATGACTCTTAAATATATTTCTAGAGCTCAAAGAAAAGAGTAGATGCATTAATTCGAAATCAAGCTGAAAATATGGATAAGTACTTTAACGGCAAGAAAAGAAAAATTGGTTTTGACCAATTTTAAATCATTATTTAAGTGGAATTTATTATTTGATGAATAAGAAATTAAGCCAAATTTTTGTCTTTAAATACGTGAATTGTTGAAAAATTGTATAGAATATTATGAAATATTCTAGAAAATATTTGGATGGAAAGGTGTGTCTTTCCATAAGAAAGATAATTACTTTTGGCATGATTATTTTTCTATGGGTGTGTCTCTTCATGTATAGAGATAAATTTCAAGATATGTGTCATTTTGTATGGTTGTGTCTTTAAAGACAAACATTTTCAACTACTATATATAGATTCCATGTGTTTAGATTTTATTAATTCAATTCATAATTTCATATCATTTCTTTTAGTTGCATTGCATAAACACACTTTGTAAAAGTCGACTTTTCTTGCATAAAAACATGGTTCGGTAGAGAGAGAATTTCGTTAAGAGTCCGTTTGTAAAATCGTATGAGATGATTGCCGAAAAATCGTTAGTATCGATGCGGGACAAATTCATCTTAAGGAGAAAGATTCATGCCTAGACCAATCCAATCATTTACATTTTCTATTTTATTTTCCAATTTTTTTGAATTTGAGATTTGATTTTAGAAAACTAACTATTCTTTTGATTATAAGAAATGTTTTTCGTCGAAAAATTGAAAGGATTAAATCCATCGCCACGTATTTAGTTTCAATAATTATCATTTCGTCTTCTCAAATTCTATTTTGGTAAGTCAAAACTGTATTCAATTTTGCGCAAGCAAAATATACGTTATGAGAATATAATTCATGCACGTTATCGGTGTAATATATTACTCATACGATGAGGTATATTTTGATGCCCACCCATATGGTTAAATGGAGTTTCTTTCCACTATATTTCCACGTAGGGGTTTGGATTTCAAACTTGTATTTTTTTGGTCAAAATGGCCTGTTTACGGACCAAGTCTGCAAATAAATTTGATGGCAAATTTATATGATTACCCTAATTGTTGGGAATATTTTCTATAAGGCATAGATGCTTACTATAGTTGGCGATGACGCCAAATATCCTTAGGATGATGATTGTAAAAGGACATTCATTTGTGAAGGATAAAAACCATGGTCTGTATAGATTGTGTAGTTCTTCTTAGAAAGAAAATTATTCTTACAAGGGAATTTGATTGAAATACAAAAGTATGAATTGACGATCACTAAATTGAAAGTACTTAAACTTTCACATAGCATTATCTATTTAATAGATGAATTGAACTTTGAAAGAGTTGATAAACTCTAAGTTCAAGTATAACCCAAGAATGTTTGGGGAGGAGGGGTTTAAACATTAATACTTACGAACTTGTATGAGAAGTTCAAAATTTATGGATGCATCATTACTAGATTGCATATACATTCCTAATTGAGGAATTGTGGGGGTAGCTTGTCTCTCAAATTATATTCCATGCACCTCATAAATCATAGAAGAATATCTATGAAGTAAAAAAAAAGGTAGAAAGCCCTAATACTATTTTAGAAGCTCGATGATGGATTACAATGTGACGTACACTAACTTTAAAGTGGATAAAATGGGATGAAATCCGATTATGACGGTTGTTCAGATATGCAAATTGGAATATTTGAAGAATATTCATAAATGCATTGTAATAGTTCAATGTTGAAAATTGAATACCCACGTATGAAATCTAAGTGATTGGCTAGTGGAATGATTTGATAGAAATCCTCCAACCATGTTTGGAAATTAATGAAGCTTTAGATGAAGCTAGTGAGAAGCATGTAGCTTCATAAGAGGATTTCTCAGTTGATGGCAATTTGTATCTATTAAATGAATCGATTGTGATAGTTATCTATATTTAATAAGATGGATAGTCAATCGTAATGGTAAGTCTAGACATATTCATCATAGACATAATACCATAAAGCAGCCGATTTCAAATGGTGCAAACTCGTGAATCTACTAAGAAAATATTACAAAGAGATCAAGTATACTGTTTATCGAGTGGATTGTGATTAAAGCCTACTACGTAAGGATCTTTGTAATGGTAACCCTACCTCGTTGACTGGAGATCCCAAAATCTTGGTTCAAGAAAACATCTAAGTTATGAAGATTCAATGAAGCACTTATGAAATTATTTACTAACTCATTCCGATGATATTAAAGTGATTTATACAGAATGTTAGAGGTTAAGATACTCTTTTAATGATTCCTATATCTTGATTAGGTCAAGTGAAGTAGGGCAAAATACTTCTAATAGGAGGTCACCTATGTAAGTGTGAAGTTGGGCCACTTCAATAAGAATTGTTCGAGACTACAATTCTCTAAACACTTATAAAACTTAAGGATGGTTCAGGGCCAAAATGAACAAGTCATGAAAACCATGAACGGTTTAGGGAAGACATTGTGTGAGTTCTGCTGTCTTAATTTACACCAACAGCTGAATGGTTCAAGATATTATGTTCACCAATTACCAAGTAAATCCGATAGTACTTCACTAAGAAATGTTCAAGACCGGAAGCTACCTTACGTGATGCAATGTTTTTTCACTTTCTCTATTAGTGTCTGCATAGTTATTTTAATTAATTTTCATTCATGTGGGGGATTGTTGAGATCTTATATCGAAAATTGGTTTTGACCAATTTTAAATCATTATTTAAGTGGAAGTCATTATATGATGAATGAAAAATTAAGCCAAATTTTAGTTGCTTAAACACGTGAATTGTTGAAAAATCGTATAGAATATTATGAAATATTCTAGAAAATATTTGGATGGAAATGTGTGTCTTTCCATATGAACGATCATGACTTTGGCAAGATTATTTTTCAATTGGTGTGTCTCTTCATGTATAGAGATAAATTTCAAGAGGTATGTCATTTTGTATGGTTGTGTCTTTTAAGACAAACATTTCCAACTGCTATATATAGATCCCATGTGTTTGGATTTTATTAATTCAATTCATAATTTCATATCATTTCTTTTAATTGCATTGCATAAAAACACTTTATTAAAGTGGTCTTTTCTTGAATAAAAACATGGTTCGGTAAAGAGAGAATTCTGTTAAGAGTTCGTTGGTCTACGTAATTTGGAGTGCTCATATTACAAGATGTGGTCGTTGCATCTTGGGAGATATTGCCCAAAAATCGTTAGCATCGATGCGGGGCAAATTCATCTTAAAGAAAAAGTGCTAAACACTTACCTTGACCAATCCAATCACTTGCATTTCTTATTTTATTTTTCGAATTTCTTTGAATTTGAGATTTGATTTCAGAAAAAACTAACTATTCTTTTGATTATAAGAAATGTTTTTCGTCGAAAAATGGAANTTGTGTCTTTTAAGACAAACATTTCCAACTGCTATATATAGATCCCATGTGTTTGGATTTTATTAATTCAATTCATAATTTCATATCATTTCTTTTAATTGCATTGCATAAAAACACTTTATTAAAGTGGTCTTTTCTTGAATAAAAACATGGTTCGGTAAAGAGAGAATTCTGTTAAGAGTTCGTTGGTCTACGTAATTTGGAGTGCTCATATTACAAGATGTGGTCGTTGTATCTTGGGATATATTGCTTAAAAATTATTAGCACCGATGCGGGGCAAATTCATCTTAAAGAAAAAGTGCTAAACACTTACCTTGACCAATCCAATCACTTGCATTTCTTATTTTATTTTTCGAATTTCTTTGAATTTGAGATTTGATTTCAGAAAAAACTAACTATTCTTTTGATTATAAGAAATGTTTTTCGTCGAAAAATGGAAAGGATTAAATACATCGTCACGTATTCGGTTTCAGTAATTATCATTTCGTCTTCTCAAATTCTAGAAGTCGAAACTATGTTCGCTTTTGCGCAAGTAAAAAGTACATTTTTGAGAATATAATTCATGCACGTTATCGGTGTAATATCTCTAATAAAAGGAGCACCAAAAAATTTAGTGATTGGGGAATAGAATAATTAGAATGACAAAGATAATATGGATGAATCGAAAGAGAACAAGGAAATGATTGAATCCACCTATATGATGAATTAAAACAAAATGATGAAGATAATGTTCAACATGAAGATTTAAATTAGAGGAATTGCTTTTCTTTGAATTTTGATGATCGTGGAAATTGAAGGACATTCACATTAATCAAAAGATGAGGGACTTTTTAGTTGAAATGGGTCTAACGACATTCACATTTAAATTAAGAGAATTGATTTTCATTTTATTATTGTTTTATTGTTGATTTTAAGTTAATAGATTTAGTTTCATAAAACCCTTATAAATAAATAAAAAAATTGATTGCTTACTACGATTTGTGAGCCCAAATTTTAAAATTCGCCTCAAACCCCACGAAGCACAAGTCCAACTCTACATAACATCGTTGGGCTCCAATAACTAGTTCCAACCATTTAATTAATTATAAATATATGAACAAATTACTCGATTTACCAACAAACAAAATGAGTGGCTTGTTTTTTATTTCTACTATCATGATATCATTCGGTTACACAATGAAATATGCAAAACACCACGTAAGCAGCAGCGAAGGCCATGTATTTGAGGATTATACCACATGGCATATTCACACATCCCTCGCTCTCTTGAGTAAAGGTATTGACATGCCAGATTTTGGTTTTAACAAATCGTCAAGCGAATTACTCTGTTGTCCGATGGTCAAATGGTCCCATTGCTTTCATATTTCGATGTACTTTTAGAAGAAAACTTTTATAAGAAATATCAGTTCCTAGAAATTAGCATGTGATCCTTGAGGATCAAGAAAAATGTTGGAGAATGAACATCCACAAGAAAACTCAGTCACATGAGGAAACAAACTCATTAAGAGAGTTCACCATAATTAGAATTCTACGAACTAATGACAATCTACTTTGACAAAGCTAGAACAAAATGGCTTGTCAACAAAATTTCTCGAGCCATGCTCGGCCACAAACAATTTGTCAACAAGCTTAGGCTACACATCAAACCTACTCGTCATCCTCATCCACGAAATTTCGCGAGCCTTGCTCGACCTATAACCCATCTTTCAATGAGCTCAGACTACCAATGGACTGAGACCATACGAGCTGACCCTAAACCCCACCCTACATATTTGGTTTCGTGATTTCCCTTGTCTCATTTTTTTCTCACCCTTCCTCCATATTCCACTGGTACCTGTTGGGAATCTACTTAATCATGCGCAGCGAAAATAAAACAATTTTGATTCCCAAACAAGGATCTGCTTTATGTTTAGATAGAAACTGTGATAAGAATTATACCTTTGATGAATTTTGCAAACTCATTTACTGATTCACGAACTCCAATGATCACGATATGCAATCCAAGTTGTCTAATTTTCCAGCCTCCAATGGTGAT